>CAEFZX010014799.1:0-72149 GCA_903066825.1 Alfaro cultratus | reverse complement strand
TCCATCCCTCCTTCCTTCCTTCCTTCCTTCCTTCCTTCCTTCCTTCCTATCAGAACAAATCTCTCCTGTCTTGGATTCATTTAGGATCTTTGCGGAAATGAAATGCAGATATCGAAACAATGAACTGAAAAACAGGTAAAAACCTGCATTTATTATCAGATATTGTATCAAAAACATCTTTTTAGATTAACCAATTTTTCGTAGCTTTTTTGTAAAAAGTGAACGTCTATTAGAGTTGTTGCTTTTTTTATTCTACAGTGACCTTAAGCGTCCTGAAAGCTGCTTTTAAATACAATCTATTATTATTTTTATTGCATCTATTTTTTTATTATTATTATTTTTAGACAGAGTTGTTAAGAGCCATTGTGGAAGATCCAAAGAGCCTCAAGAGCAATCATAACATAGTGCAAGTCTTTCTATTCTGGCACTTTAACAAACAGAATATTTTTAGCAATGACAAAAACAGGATTAGAAAAACCAGAAAACGTTTAGCCTGATTTCCTCTCAGACAGTGAGGGGAGAAAAAAATAGGCCTTTTTTTTTTTTTTTTTACAGTTTATATAAACATCTGGTTCGAACGGCGGTCGGTTTGGACTCGTTGTCTGAAAGCGGCGCTTCGGGTCGGGTTAGCGTACAGATGGAGGGGCTCCATGGTCCGGAGCCAAGCGGCGCAGGGGCAGAGAGGAAAACGATTATAATTCTGTCGTGACATGTGAGATGAGTAATACAGGTCATGTGGGTTTTACAGCCGAGGGATTAGAAGGAGCGGCCGTGAGGGCAGGTCCGCTCCGAGAGACGTCCCGGTCAAACATGTCTCCGGTCAGGTGAGGAGCAGGACGGTTTGTTCGCGCCTCGTCTCCTCGTTGCTAGCGGAGTCTGAGCGCTTGATTTATTCATTTAAATTGTTTTTTTTGTACCATCACAGAGTTCCCATTCATCTGAAATCAGATCAGACTAAGAGGCTCACACCAGCTGTAATCTGTGTGACATTTACATATACGAGAATCTACTCAATCCCATAATAGTATTAATAATTCAGATTTTAACGTGTGATGCTAAACTCCTTCACATGCTGAACTCGAAGCAACCCGGTCAGGCTGGGACTTCCTGGGATTCTGATTTTGTTTGAAGAAAATTCAGATTTGCTCTGAGAGGAAAAAAAAACAAAAAAACAGGTGAGCCAAGTTCCAAAAAAAATGTTTTTTACTCCCTAATGATAATTAATTGGGCCACTGTGTCTTTAAAAACTCCTGTTTTTTTCTGAAGCTCCCCCTCTATTAACCCTTTAATGTTTTTACCAGTGTTGCTCTGAGCAGTAGCTCAGTTCCACCAGGTGTTTGCTAATTGCTGCTGGCTAGTCTGAAGGAGTGGGGAAGCTCAAAAGCTTGGAAACTGCAGGTCCAAGGATGAGCTTCGTCCTTGAGGGCGGGGCTAGGTCCACCCAGACGTTTTTGAACTGCTGAATGGTTGCCATGGAGATTCAAGGATTTTCCCCCAAACATGCATGACAGAATCAAGGCAACACTCCAGCTCTGTTTTCGATGAGGGAATAACATTATAAGATGATGTTAAGCTAAAAAAAAGTTGATTTTGCATTATACTGCCATTTAAAGTTTATTCAGTTGTCGTGTTAAACATAAAAAAGTGAGCTGGACACACTAAATTTGGTTACATGTAACAAATTAACTCAAGCTTTTGAAGTTGCAGCTCCTTTCTTTCCCCCCTGTGGTTTACTTTTTGAAGCTGAATTAATGCTTTACTTATGAAATATCTTAGCATGCATTGTTCGCTGTGAAACATTCAACTGTTTTTTTTTCTCTCGACAATTCGACTGGATAAACTTTCCACAAGTCGGCTTTTACCACAAATGAGAGTGAAAAGTGAAAAATGTCCCCGGGCCTTTCTGTTCAGGGATTTAGTAGCCTGAACATGAAGCCCTTCAGTTGTAGTTTAACGAAGCAACGCAACAGCGGAAACATCTTAACCTTTAGTCTTTACGGAAAGGGGAAAAAAAATATTTAAAATTCAACAGAGGAGTCTGCCTGAAGGTAAATATCAAGCACTTTTAAAGTCCCTGCTCTCATTTGAAAGCAAACTGTGAAGCAGACGTGTGAACCTGTAAAGGGCTAAATGTTCAGGAAGCTTCTTTAAATTCACAAAATACACAAAATGGCGCAGCTTCATTAGCATGTTGAACGAGAAACCAGGCATATGTTGAGCTGAACTCGACCTCGTGTAAAACAACAACAACAAAAATCCCCACAGAGCAGCTATTTAATCATGTAACTTTTCTAACTATTTAAGCTGAACGAACCTGCCATGAGGAAACTTTAAAATATTTGCTTGAAAAGGGCAAACCAAGCTAATTTCCCCTCTCCAGCCCACTGCCGCCCCGGAGGCCGACATTTCCTCGCACAACATTCAGCGGAAAAGTCTGAGGGTTGTTCCAACTCTACCTGATGGTGATGATCTGCCCAAAGTCGAGCTCGTAATTATTCACTTGGGCGATGAAGATGGCCGCCACGGCCTCGTACAGAGCAGTGCCGTCCATGTTGATGGTGGCCCCGACGGGCAGCACGAAGCGGATGATGCGCCGGTCGATGTGGTTGTTCTCTAGGAGGCACTTGAAGGTGATAGGCAGAGTGGCAGAGCTGCGGCACGAAGGCAGGAAAAACAAAAGGTCTAAACAACGATCAGTGGTGTTATGATTAATTATTCTGATCGGGGAAAAGAAACCAGATGAGATCGAAGTGCTAATTTCACAGGATTTAGCTGTAAAACGTGAGCTGGAAAAGTTATATTTTCTTTGTGACTTTAACTGAAGATCTAAAGAAGTTTTTTATGCTCTTATATAAACCCTGGCAGCATTGCAGAAGATACCAGTCTGTTTTAGATCCAGGCACAGTACATAGATTGATATAGTACTAGCCCTTAGCGCAGTTTTTGACCATATACGTAGGTATTTGTATGTCTACTACTCTATTCATACTTTTAGGTTACTATCATGGTGTTACACTACAATACTGGCTTTTCATTACCAATTTAAACAGTTACATATCCTCAGCTCATCATCCTGCAAGAGTGATTTATTTATCTGATTGAAGAAATTTATTTATTTATATTTTTTACTTAGTCGGACTATTTCTAATAAAGTGGACAGAGTTGTTTATCTCTGTCCACTTTAAACCCTTTAAATCTCTTTAAAGGGTTTAAATACAATGTGACGTCTGAAATGTTTTCTGTAAACAAAAATTGCTGGGGTTTTATTGATTGATTGATCTATGATTACGGGATAACGTCACTGTCCAGCATCACAAAAATACTTCCATACGTTTGGAGGACATGTACAAAGACAACAAAGCCCCCACTGAGCTGAGAATCCAAAGAGGTACAGGTGGATCATGTTTTTGTTTTCACCTGGAGGAGGTGGCGAGAGAGATGAGCAGAGCCTGCAGAATCCCTCTAATGTACACTATGGGACTCTTCTTGGTGATGAAAAAGTACATGGCAGGGAGGATGAAAAGGCCGTGGAGCACCAGGCCCATGACCACAGTGATGGCGTAAAAGCCCAGTTTCTTCCCCATGGCCGAAGGGTCATCCATTTCCAAGATCTTCCCGGCAACGAGGAAGACGATGCCAAAGGGAAAATACCTGGAGGCGAAAGAGAGGAGAGACGAGGAACGCTTGTTAAGAACTTAGACTCAAACTGTAAGATTTCCCAAAGCCGTGTTCTTTGTGTGAATGTTGCTAGTAAGAGCTGAAGACAAAACATCCTCATGCTAGAATAAACTGTTAGCCATCAGAAGTTAGCATGTTAGCAAAGGTACTTATAGCTAAGTGAAACTAACGAAGTAACAGAAACTGAAATTGAGAAAAAAAATGGTAATTTATGGGGAACAGCTCTAACTAACGGGAATTATATTACGCATTTATAAAGCCAACTGAAACATACTGAAATTATAGATGTATCCTTTGTTTTTGTGCTTACAAATCTATTTATTAGCCTTTTGAACTAATAGTTTATTTGTTTCACGCAAGCTGTTTACGGCAGCTATCGGCAAATTCTGGTGGCTACGCTACGCTAGTCGGCAAAATGGCAAAATTGAGCGAAAACACCAGAGTCAGTTCAACATTAATTGAATCAATTTGTTTGAAAATGGTTGAGTATTCCTTATCCAGTCAATGTATACATAATCACAAAACAAATTAGAGATTTGTTTTAAAAAATTTAACAAAAACTAAAACTACCACAAGCAATAAGAACAGAACAATATTTAACTAATAATAATAGCTAATAAAAGCTAGCAAACACATTCTAAAGACGAATTAAAACGAACTGAATTTGACAACAAAAAGTCTCAACGAAACTCTAATGAAAGACCCAAAACCATAATAACCCTGCAAACTAGCAGAGATTAATCTGATTGATCTTCTCAAAACAATCTGTGGTCCAAAACATTCAAACCCACTACTGGTACCAGCAAACCTCCTACCAGCACAAACAGACACACGTCTGAACCGTAGGAATGCGTCTCATCATTAAGGTTAAAGGTCACCAATCTAAATAAACGCAGAATGTCTCCGCTGGCAAAGAGATGTTTTATCCTTTTTTACACATTCTGTGTGTGATTATTGTTCAGTGAACCATGTAATGTCAGGTAATAATAATCACAGACGTCCTGAGGATTAAGCTGTGGGTTTGGTTTGGTTGGGTGTTGAAGAACGAAGGAAAACGTTCCAGTAAAAGCCTTCAGCTGGTGAAGATTTAACTGTCTTATCATCAACGTAAGATCACTGTAGAAAAGAAGCAAATAATGCAACGCTGCACAGAGCAGCCTAGATACTTAGAGAAACCTTGAAATACGTCTCACACTGAGATCTGTAGGACAGTGGCGTCTGAAATCTTTTGTAAAGCGGCCAAAACCGGCAAGTTGAAAGGACTCTAAGGATAACTAACACAAAACAATTTGTGAAATGTTTCTTTTTTTCTTTACCTGCTGAGGAGCAAATTCAAAAATACATTATTCCAATGAAACAAAGAAGAAATGAACAAATGATTGTGGGTCTGAAAACGGGTCTCAGGTGTTTTGCCTTCATAAAAGAAAAGTGTCCAGTTTCCTGAGTTTTTGGGTCAAATATTTATGGATTTGTAGATCTTGAATGTGTTTTTAGTTCCCGCAACAGATACAATGTTTATTGAAAGAAATGAATGGCTGAATATTTCCAGGCATTCATAATAATATGAAAGTAAAAATAATGGGCGTGCCAAAGAAAATTACGTTATGCTGTCCCTAATATTTTCCATTTAAAAAGAAATAAATTTGTCATTAAAACTCTCATCCTATTCTTTTTTTCTTTTCATCAGCTCCAATCGCTGGAGGGCCAAATTACTACTCGCTCTTGAACTGCACTCTGGGGCCACACTACGCTATTCCCAAGGCCACAAACTTCCTCTGGGCCACACTTTATAATAATCCAACATATTATTTCAGAAAATCTATTGTGTGAGGGGGAAAAACAAATCCCATATTGAGAAATAATTGTTTTCTGCCCCTAACGATGCGTTTGAAATACACGCGAGTGAAGCATTGTAACATGCATAAGCAGTTCAGCACTTTCTGTTTTCCTCATCTACGATAATTGTGATGTAACACTAGAACAACCTCTGCATATAAAAATAATTCATTGCAGCAGGGAGTTTGTATCTTGAAAATTTTTCCCCATTATATATATATATATATATATATATATATATATATATATATATAAAAAAAGCAGAAATTGAAGTAACTGGGTTTTAATCCCCCAACTCACAACTTCACTTAAACATGTGCAGCTATTGCTAGAAGCACTGTGCAATAAAATTATAATGGAGCAATAAATAATGATCAGTATCTTTTTCCTAGGATGTCTAACATGATGGGGATGACTCAGATTTGTTATGCTCTGTTTCATTTCTGAGAGGTCAAAGAACTTCCTTATTTCTTTGACCTCTCAGAATTTTCTTAAGGCAATATGTTAAACCGTTTTCTGCATCCCTGAGCATTTGGCTCTGGCCCCAAAAGGCTACGCGAAAACAGAAAAGTTCTCTCCGTACAAGAGAAATTAACGTTACAAAAATATCAACATGTTGTTGCTTTTGTTTGCACTTTCAAATCCGATGAAAAGTTCTGCATCTTGGTTATTGAGACAGGTTTGTTTGGGTGTTGCTGAGCGCTGGAGCCCCGCACTGCAGTGCAGTTTGCTCTGGAACTGAGCTCCTCTGTTGTCCGATGTTTTCATGTTTAGAGGTTGTGTGTGTGTGTGTGTGTGTGTGTGTGTGTGTGTGTGTGTGTGTACATCTTTCCACCACACAGAAAGTGAGGGAGGTAATGCAAAGTCTCCACAGCTGGCTGTTAGAGAACTGCAGAGGAGAGAGGCGTCTTGAGGTCACCAGGTCTTAGTAACAGCTATTTTCTGCCAACTGGTTGTTTGGGAGAATTATTTTTCTGTCTTTTTGTCACACAGGGAAACATGGGAAAGTCAAAGCATATCAGCTCTGGGGGAACGATCCAGAAAATAAACCCAACTCAACACAGAAACAGTTAATCAGACTCAAAACCGGTGAGTTTCCAATTTGACAGGAATTGTGCATCAAAAATATCTGAATTGAAATGCGACTCGAGGTGAAAACCAATGTGCACTGCAAAATTTAGAAAAAATATACAGTATATGTTAGTAACCATTGTATTGGGCTGAGTAAGGTGTGTCGCTACATTATGTGAACTTTCTGTTTCCACTGTGACTCTTACCAAATGACAATGGCAACGATCTTCAGAACCGCTTCATTCAAACTCTGGCAAAAGTTGACCAACGCGCTTCCATTGGGTCCCATCCTTCCCAGCATTATTCCTATAATAAGAGGTTAAAAAAAACAACAGAAAATAACTATGTTGCTTATGGATACAGAGGTAAATATTATGTTTACCTGGGGTTCATCTACAGGGAAGCTTTCAAACTGTGCTAATTGCTCACCAAACATGTGTTTCTAACTGAATCATTTAGAGATGTGGAGGACGCCCAGACCGTCACTTTGGGCGTAGTGCATGCTAATGTTTGAAAGGCGCGTGCCAAGCGCTCACCCATAGTTGCAGAAAAAATAACAATCCCCAGCACGTTCATGCCCTCGCTGGTCCCGGGCGACGTCTTCACGATGACGTCGGGAGGCGGCGTCAGGTCCAGGGAGAAGTTCTGGATGTCGGTGCCGTTGTCGTCCTGGACGCCGTAGATGTAGACCCGCCGCGTGGTGGTCTCATCCAGGAGCTGGGCCACCGTGGGCTTGGGGATCAGCTCGGCCACTCTGTGTGTCCGATACTGGAGGACGAAAAAAAACCCAGAAGCAGATAAATCGTCAAAACAGAATCCAATAAATCAGCGTTATTGTGCTAAATCAGCACAATAATCAGAGTGGAAACACTAACCACATGGCTGGGCTCTTTTCTTTTCTTCTTTTTTTTTTAAACAACAACTGCATGACATTTTCTCAATGTGATGTTTCTAATTTATGATAATCCACACAACAAACACATGATCATATAGAATTCTGCACTAAACTGGGACAGACATTTATTTATTTATTTATTTATTTTTAGGATCACCTTCATTTTAAAATTACACGCCATCATCTTCTGGTTTTGAAGATAACTAGAGATTTAAATGATATGTATTCGAATAAATCAGACATTCAAATTTATGATAATTATCCACTAATCATAGGAAACAAGAAGATTTCTTGTAAAGAGCAACATTTTTGAGATAAAGGAGCAACTAAAACTGATCAGCAAAATCTTGAGGTAGGAGAGTTGATTACTTCTGAGTTGGTTGCAAGTCAAGTTGGATTTGTTTATTGCTGTGTTCAGTGACATGGCTGACTATTGTCAGCCCTTCTCCCATTTACTTGTGGAAAATCAGTCTGAGTTGTTTTTTCATAGAGTATCAAAAGTATTTGAATTGAAAAATGCGACTTGAGGAGGTGAAAACCAATGAGACACACTATTGGCAGATGTTTACGAAAGGAGCCAATCCAAAAGCTGCCTTTTATTTTCCTTGTCACTGATTGGTTGTACCACCAATAGCAGAAATAAGAAAGACTGTAGATGTTAGCCTGAGCGGTTGAGCTAACATGGTTTCCATTGTCTGTATTAAAGCATATTAAGATATATTTGGTGTTTGAACTATTAAAATAAGCAGCTTTAAGCAATTTCAACCATTTGTAGATTTAAACTTTCCTATCACTGAATCGCTGTGCTATAAGCTAACTGTCTGCTAGCTTAGTACAGATGCTGTAGCATCTTATCTTCTACCTTACTTTTGTTGAGAAAAAAAAAAAATCTATACCTGCAAAATCTTAAACGACACTATGTATGATCTCCTTTCTAAAATATTTTATTACCATGTCACACTGATATTAGCTTACCTGTTGAAATGTAGCTTGAACCAAGTTGGCTGGAAACATGTTGCTGGGGGGGAAAAAGTGGGAAAAAATTATCAGTGACTGTCAGATGTCGTACTGTATGGGTTGATTAATACGGTTTCAATGATGCTACTAAATGTTACTAAGGTTCATGTTGGAGGACAGGCGGCCAGTGTGTAACTATGGCGACACATGCAGAAGAACCGGAGATATCAAGCAGAGACTGAGTGAAGATGGAAAGGCTAATTAAGAAAAACGTAAACTGGATCAAAACACTAAACCTATACTTAATGTGAAATATCACATCTAGGCTTCTATCAAACTATGGTTATGTTCAAATTATCTTATGTTTTCATAAAACCTTGCGTTTTGTTTCCGTCTATAGTTAAGTCCAAAGTTATTCATAAAGTAGCTGTTCAATATTACCAACACGTTTCTTCCGGCTAATATGAATATTAATTCTGTGAAACGGCATTACTATCAGATTCAGGAATGAATCTGATAGGAAAATCTGTTGGTGTAGCTGGAAATCAAAGTAAAGGAAAAGGAGGCCTGAAAGAATCTAGTGACGACAGAGGAAACGTCAGTGTACCAGTGGAAAACGGCTACAAGCCGCTCAACAATATGCAGTATGAGAATGATTTCATAGCTGTGGAGCCAATTCAGAGTTTTCCAATGGTGATCGAGAAGAATATATATTACTAAATCCAAAAACTGATAAATAATTATCTTTCTATACAGGTGCTTCTTTCAGTTTGCTTTATGTTGTAAGAGAGGCCGGTCTCTTTTCCTGTCAGACGCAAACTTCTTTGTAGGAGGAAATTGATTTCAGGGTTTTGAATCACTTTTGGCCAACTGCAGCTGGGTAAGAAATGTATCAGTGGGTTATGTAAAGGAAGACACAGCTGTTATTATTGGGGCGGCAAGACGTTTTGGTGGTTTTATTTGTTGGTAAAGGGTACTTGTCAAGAGTTTTTATTGAATCTGTAACCCATGTTGTGGTAAGCCCAAAATCAGACCTGTTGCTTGTGGCTCAAAAAGACCAAGCAGACACGAATATGCTATTCTGGACAACCATGAGATCCTTTCTGGGTCATATATGTCCATAGTTCGCAATAGCTGAGGAATTTAACTGGTGGCTTAATAAAATTTGGCGTTCGGTTTTCCAGATTAGCATGTCAGCTAACTTCCTGTCCCTGATTTTGGAGGTTGTACAGACTTTATATATAACTGGATGGTAGATTGCAGCAGCGAAAACAAGTTTTTCCTTCAGAAAGAAGGCAACAGAAAGGGTTTTAAATTTTTTTTCCTAGACTTTGTCACAAAACAGGCAAATGATGAAGATGAACCTGATGTTTGTTTCTCTAGCAACAGCACAAAAACATTTCAGCATCACACCGCCTCCACGTCTCATCAGATCGCCCCACATCAGGTTTGTCTGTGTTAAAAGTTCATCCAAATTTGTGACCAGTGGTGCTTACCAATAGATGAACATTAATAACAGCATTTTGTTTTTGTTGGCAATAAGCTAAGATTTTCTTTAAGTAGGCCACTCAGACATTTCCACCCCAGCTAACCAAAAACTAGCCATGATCTCATCTGATTGTCTGGATTCGCTATCAATACTGATGCATCTGGTTGCCAAAGCAGTCATAAGACTTTGAATTTAACTTTCCATTTGGTATCTATTATGGAAATAATCCATCCACATATTTTGGGTTATTGTTAATAATTTAAATACCACATCTTCACTCAGTAACTGTGTCCAATGGCATTTTTTTTTTGCATTCCACTTTGTGTCTAAGATCTGATGTGAAAGTCTTGACTAATGCATTATAAACGCAGGTTTTGCACCGTGAAACATTCTTTAAAGTAAAAATAAAAGCGTCACTCAAACACACTCAGCTTTTCTCATGTAGCAACAGAACATCACCAGATTGGGAAAATCCAGGAAAATGATGAATAAACAGCATACTGCTCAGCTGAGATCCAAAAGTCCTGACTGTACGAACTGATGAGGATTTTCTCAGTAGTCTACACAGTGCAGGGCGTAATGTGCCAACAACAAGGTTAACAACAGAGCTGACCCAACGGGTCACAGATCCCCAGCCTGGATTCCATTTGTGGGTCGACTTGCACTTAAAAAGTGTTTTTTGTTTTTTTTTTTGTCCAGGGATTTATCACAGACAGAGCGGTGTGTATTAGATCGCATGACTTCTGATCATTTTGATCAACACGGTTTACAGATCAGGACCAGAAAGTTCAGAAATGTTGAACTTAAAAATCGGATTTTAGATGAAGAAACGCCTTAATGGTCACAGAGTCTTTCCACCTGGTCAGGAAGTGCTTTTTATTATGCGACACTCAAATCGTTGAGGAAACTAAAGTTTAAGGTTTTCATTAACTGTCTGCTCTGATCATCAGTGTGTGTTACTATTCTATATAATAAATGAAACATAAATTTTACTTCTTGATCTGAATTGTTAAAGCAAAGTAACATTGAGTCTTGGAGCCCCTCATGCCTGCAGGGGCCCTCAAGCACACTGATCCCCCATCAAAAAAGGTCAAACTGACTTTGAATCTGTTTGCACAATTACCTTTGCGTTTCTGTACATAAGCAGAAAATCTTCTTGTAAAACGCATCGAGGCAACGTTTGGGACCTGCGGCGCGTAAACAAACCGAACCGAATTGAAACGCTGGAACCAGTTGTACATCCCACGCAGCACAGAGTCAAAGATGAGTAATCTACAAGAGATTAAGACATACTGTATTCTGAAGAAAGCTTAGTAAACAGAGTGGGCGGGGCCTATCAGCAAAGTCCTCTGAACTGATTTAATTAGCGCGAAATCGTAGCCTCTATTCCTGCCTTTTAGTTAATGAGCCACTCTGAGTTCAGAGGTCAGAATAAACGTGGCGCTTTTCCATTCATGTTCATTTATATAACGTCGCAACGCGTGTTCGCTCACAACAAACGCACGGCCGTGCGAGGGCCAGGTTTTTTTTTGTGAGGATACAGCTGCAGCAGACCATGACTGCACGTTAGATGAAGGCAGTAAAGAAGCTTTGGGCCATAAATCCAAAGCCCAGCTGTGCTCTGTAAACACACACACACACACGCACGCGCGCACACACACACACACACACACATACACACATGCACACACACACACATGCGCGCACGCACACACGCACACACACACACACACACAGTTTGTTGCCTGTTATAGACCAGGCTTCACCACTGCACATGATCAGTACATAGCTGGATTTATGAGCTTGGCCAGTTTATAACCCTCCTTCTTTTTAAATTCCTGCTCAATGCAAACCAAAATGGAATATATTTTAATTCTGTTTTTATAGCAAAATGTCTTGAGGCTAAATTCCTGATTAAGCATTAATTTATTGAAATTACATGGACGTCTGTCCGTCTTTGTTCACATTTTCAATGGTTTTTATGAATTCCTTTAATTCAGCTCTCCAGATCGAGTGTTTTGGTGGCGTTTGGCCGTAGTCCACCGTCCCACTGACACGGCTCACGTTTTCCTCAGCAGGCCTGACCCAGGTTTACCTCTAACACAACCAGACCTCAGCACTAATTAGCTTAGCACAGTAACCCAGTCGCATATAAGTTTCCAGGTCTTAAAGGAGCAGGGATTGGATTTTTCTGTTTAATTCCACAAAATAATTTAAAATGGATTTATAATGTGACATATTATTACTTAATTTTATTGTTACTATTATTATTAGCAGTATTTTTTTGCAATACAAGAAAGATGGACATTTTTGTGTTTCTGCAAGATTGTAAATCTAACTTGACTTCGTAATTCTTCGTGTCTGTAATCAAATGATGAGTACGCTTCCATCTGTCGTTAACTCTGCTTTAGTGTGTTTTCACACCTAATTGTTCAGTAGACTAATAGTTCGATTGGGGTCCCAAAATGTACAAATGGCTACATTTTCAGCTAATGCGGTTTGTTTTAATGCTGCAATACATCAAACGAACCAAACCTTTGAAAAACCTGTTCCCCTCCTCGCCTGTGGAGGCGCTGCACCAAGAACCACTGAAGGAAACGACACAAAAACCACTAAGAAGACAATTTTTTCATGAAATGTAAACAGAAATGGGAGAAGTGTCAGATTCCAGTGGCTGTCAGATTTCTCTTTTGTCTTTGGTAAAAGACCACAAACAATTAATCCCACCAGCTCTAGACTAGTATGTTTGTTTTGGTTGTATTTACCCAGAATGCTCTTCACTTTAGTCCACTTCCTTCCTTTGGAAGACTGTTTTAGAGAGGTCTCCAGTTCACGTGACATTCACATATGAATTCAATCCGCATCAGAATACACTTCAACAGAACTCAGAACTAGGTTTTTAGGCGGACCAGAGTTTGATTTCAGAGTCACTCCTATCCAAACAAACCGGACTTTTTCTGCAAATGAACTAGAATTTGATTAAAGTGAACTTAACAGGTGGTGGGAACGCACCCTTAGTTAAAAGTTTGCTTGTCTGGATGTTTAGATGCAAAGTCATGTTGCTGGCTGCACTATATTACCTTGCGAAAGTATCCATACCTCGTTCATTTGTGTTCTACCCTCTAAGTCAATACTTTGTGGAACTGATTTTTGCAGCAATTACATCTGCAAGTCTTTGTTGGAACGTCTCTATTAGGTTTGTTAATCAGTACCCTCAGCAGTTCCAGCTCAGCCGGTTTTGATACTTTTGCAAGGTCACCATTTTGCAACGGATTTCTCGACGGCCTCCTACCGGATGAGGTCCAGCAGCGCATCGGCAGAACTCGTCATGGGCTTCTTGCTGTCCTCAGAGTCCTCCTTCTGGGCGGCGCCGCCTGGATGTATGATGTACACCATGAGGATGCCCACCACCACGGCAACAAAGGTGGTCCACAAGTAGTAGGAAATGGTCATGATGCCCAAGCGACTCGAGCACTTGGCGTCCAGGGCAGCGAGACCTGACATCAAACTGAAGCGCAGCGGGTGAAAACGGGGGAGAATTCAGGACAAACAGAGAAGAAAAAAGGAGGAGAAAGTTAGTATTTGACAAGCTTTGAGGAACTGCTTCCCTCAGTGCTCCTTTTCTACTGCCTGTCATAGAGGACGCTTTGAAACGGAATGAGTTTTCCTGCAGAAGGAGATAAGCAAGAAGCATGAATGCCGAGTTGTGTTAGAAACGCTCAACTAACTCTTTGTGTGAGGAAATTATTCACACCGCAGATTTTACAATATTGAATTTCCACCACAATTATACAGCGGGCTTCACGTGTAAGTAAAAGCACGCCTTTTCATGTTCGCTCGGGAGCGATTGCGGCACTCAACGAAACTGAATGGGCCTGTTTAAAACCACAGAGGGCCTCTGAGTCGCCCCGCTGCCTCAGCTCTCTGAAGTACGGCAATCTGAACACATTTGCTATAAGGCCTTTCACAGCAACAGAACTTTTCTTTTCAGCTCAAAGATTGGGGGCTTATTTGGGGAGCAGAAAAAAACCAAAAAGACAAATTTGCATTCAAATTGGCTTTAAATACCGCTTCGTTTTCTTTTTTACTGGAGCAGTCTGGGTTACTTTAGAAACGAACTCAGGAATACAAAAAAAAAAAAAAAAAGGAAGGAAGGAGGGAGGTTTAAGGCTCAGTCGGTGTGGAACGCAGCAGGCTGAAAAGTGTCACTTCTGAGAAGTGAGGATATGAAGATATGGAGCCGGAAACAAGTTCTGGTCTCATTGAAACGACGCCTGGGAAATCCTGATTCAACTGAAAGCTCCTGTCTGATGTTTACCTGCATACTGTTGCAGTGTGATAATGAGATGAAACCTTGAAAATAAGTTATTTTTGAAGATTTCACTTGACTGTGCCTTTAAGAAGACTATTAATTATTGCGTTACAGTCATGTTTCAAGCTAGGCGTTTGATCATGTTCAGAAGAACAGGCGCCTTCCAGCTTTTCATCAACCATACAGCTAATTTCAAACGTACCATTGACTCACTAAATGTAAGAACTGATTGGAGGGTTTAAAAGGAAGATTTTAAATATCCGCTTTCAAACGTAAAGACAACTAGTGTCTAGTTTTTTTTCTTCCTGTGAGCACAGCTGCCAAATATGTAAAATCTAAAAATGATAATGTAATGAAATGCAACCCCAGAATCGATCAGTGTGATGGTGCGGATGGTAGAAAAGGAAAAAAGAACTAAGAAAACCGTTCTAGCCGAACTCCAAGGCGCGTCTGATTGCTCAGTGCTTTGCAATTTGAACTTAATGAGCCCCATGAAAGAAGCAAAGGGACGAGCCTCTATTTACAGAAAGACAAAAAAAAAAAAAAAGATAATCCACAGAAATAACTCGGAGAGAATGATGGTGAATGCAGCCACATTCAACAGAATCAATTATCAATTATCAAGCAAAGCCAGGTTTGTCTTTAAGAGAAGGTTTTCTTCATTTTCCAGAGACTTAGTGTCATTTTAAAGCACCATCAAGTGTTGCTTTCAGTTGTTTTAAAAATGCAGCTGACCATAAATCAAACATAAAGTAAAAGAAAGTCGACGTTGCAATTTGGCACCTTGAAATTGGGCCTCTGTCTCTTTAAGAAGCTAATACTATTTGACTTCAGGAAGTCACCACAACAGTGTTCCTCTGTTAAGTCATTTACAACCATTCTTAGGAGCGTTGGACTGAGAAGTGGTTTGTATGATGGACTCAGAAGACGTTCAAAAAAGTCAATTTTACACAATCCTGCCTCCCCTTTAAATCTAGGATAAACAGTAAAAGGCGACTTAAAACACGTCAGTTTCACGTTATTCCGGAGTTGCTTTTGTTTATTGTGGAAGGGAGCCAACATTCGCCTGCAATTGTATCTCTGCTCAGTCTGTCGAGCTTGTGTGACAAGATTATCTGGCCGTCAGAGCATAATCTGCCCACACTTGGCAAGTGTTGTCATGGATGTGTTCAGTGGGTCAGGACTTCATGGATTTTCACAGAGTGTGGAGGTTACACACCAATCAAAGGCAAATATGTAACATTATTACAGCGTAACGAGCTGCTAAACTGAAAGGTTTCAGACATCTAATATGATTTTTCCATTTGATGAAAACAATGTGAGGCATTGTCATTCCATCGATGGAATGGCAGCGCAGCAATATTGAGAATAATGATTTAATAGAAATGGTAGAATCAGATGCTTTTCATGGGAACAGTTACCAGAGAAGATATTAAAGTTAAATAACCTCAACCCTCACGGTTAAGGTATCCGATAATTCATAACCAACAACAATAGATCTGAAAGTGTTTTTTATTGTCGACCAGGTTGTACTCCTACTGTAGGAGTCCAGTGAAAAACTAATTGTCACACATTCAGCCGATCCTCGGTCCAGCTCTATTCACCGTTTTTAATAAGCATTCTTTGAAAAGCTGCAAAGTTTATCTTTATGCAGATGAGACAGTTATTTACTGCTTTACTGACTTTATTATGTTGTTTAAAATCTGTAGGAATTCCCTCTCAACCTTCAGAAACGCTTCCATAATTTAAAACAGCTCAAGATGGACATCGCTAACAAATCTAGGAAAGTTTATTCTGAGCCAATGAGTGTTCTTAAAGTTTAGAGAGTGTTGATCTGCAAATGTCGAGGCGTCTGGGCATTAATAATATTATAAATACAGACTCATTAGATTTCCTTTTTGGAAAGAATACTTATATCTGTTCATCTGCAACACTAAGTCTACTGTCTGACATTTGATGATCCGAAACAAGTGTAAAAAAAAAATAAAATAAAAATAGCAGAAATTTGTCAGGGGGCAAATAGTTTTTTTTTTTACTGGCCTAAAAAAAAATCTTATTCTCGATTTAAGCAACTCGTAAAAAATGTTAAAAAATACTTTAACACAAAATTATATGTATTTTAAATGTTTTACAAAATATCATTTTTGATTATTTGATTAGTTTGTATTAGTTACAGAAAAAAAAAAAGAAGAAATCCCATTGTGGATTGAAACACAATTCCAAATCGTTTGAACACACTTACTAGCACAAACAATATCAATATTTCTCATGAAACACTTGAACTTTGACTCGTTTCACCATCCAGACAACAATAACATAGATTTTCCTATGAAATGAGGCGACGTGTAGGCAGTAAGAAAATCTATGTCTTTTCACTCTCACATAAGAAAAGAAATGCTCTATAAGTTGTTGCTAAATGTTAAATACCTTTGACAATTTGTTGTCCTGATTTGAACGTTGGGATCAGACAGGATTTACATATAATCACAGATTGATGCACAGATTGTGAGAATACCCTCTTCGCCCGCCGGTAGGTCGTTGGCAACGACCGAGGGACCCAACCCCTCAGCCTGGCTGAGTACGATAAGCTCCGGCAGAAAGAAAAAACCTCTCCAGCATCCTGCTGAGGGTCAAAGCAGCAGAGCCGTACAATGTGAAGGAACACATTATAAGCCAAGATGTCTAAGGGGCAGAGGTGAAACATGTCCTGAGGTGGATCTGCTATTAAACTGATAACGTCCTCAGCAGAATAACAAAAGGTGGACGAGGAAGGATGGAGCGACGGATCGGCCAGTGAGAGGCGGGGCCCCCCGCTGGGCACGCCGAGAAATGAAAAGTTACAAACAATAATCAAGAAATTGCAGCGTACATGTGCTTCTTGTCATCCTCCCAAGCTTACTTATGTTACACAGAGTTCCATACTCTCTATATGCACACTGTGAATCAAAAGTCAAATGTTAGTTCACCCTGTTTTGGTTCTAAAGCTTTATGCATGAGATTGTAGTAAAAGTCGTCTTGCCCTCTCTATGGCTTTAAACTACGAAGCAGATTCTACATCTATATTGTCTCCCAACATTTCAACTCAATTTAAGCTACACTGTTCCAAATCACAACAACAAAGGTCACCAGCTCTGATTCATACATCAGAATCCAATCATAAAGACAGATTAAAACTCATATCCACATTACAATCAAAACTACTTACAAGATAAATAATTTGAATTTGGATTTTAAAGCCCAGTTGGTAGAAATCTAATGTCGGTCTTGTTCAATATGGTCTTGAATTATTGGTAGTTACCTTCACTGTGCCATGGTGTATGAAAATCAATCAATCAATCAATCAATCAATCAATCAATCAATCAATCAATTTTACTTCAAAGTACTTGTCTTCGCAACCAGGTTTTGTGATGCTTATTACTTTTTAAAATTGTTGTTTTTTTCCTCTACAGAATTTTTATTTTCCTCTTGGATTGAACAGGTCGAAGGCGAATTATTGTCATCACGACAAATTATTTGTGGAAACCAGTTTTAGTTGTTCCGTTAAAGTCTCATATATGAATAAATACGGCTTGTTACCAGAGGAAAGTCTTTGTAAAACAGGTTTTAGGTTGGAACAGGAAAGACCATTCATTGGTTTCATCATGTTGCAGCGATTCCAGGTGAAACAGATTAGCAGACTTCAGCTGGGGACAGGGTTCAGAGGTCAAAGACTCTTCTGAAAAGCATGCATTTGAAATGCTTCTCTGAGTCTACAGCGGAAAGGAACATGAATAGATAATGTTTAATGTCACAATAATCTGAACCTGAACCTTCACAAAGACGGCGCGGGATTACAGCGTGGCACCTGCCATGTGCAGCCTCTCTTGACCGATGGCCGATCTGCCGCAAGAGTTCAGGGCCATATGGAGATTAGAGCCTTCCCTGCTCCACCTTTGCTGCGCAAGAGCATTAGAGTAATCCCACATCCAGATGAAAGAGAGGCAGCAGCGGCTCCTTGGAAGAGGGTTATCCTTGACATCTAGGACTGACACCCTGGCCTTTTGCTTGAGCAGCTCAGATAATTATAGGTCGGATGAGTCGTCTAACTCTGCGTCAGCTTCTAAATTTGATTTCCCCGGTTTTTATTTTGGGTTTCTAGGTGAACTTGGTGCCGGCGTTGCCTTGGTTGCAAGACGTTTGCGAGCAGGTCCGTGCCACACCGTGAGTCATCACAAATCCCGTACAAAGAAGTCTGACTGTGCACAACAAGCTCCAGCTGTTTGAATGCGGCGTAGTTCAGGTTGTGCCAGGATTAATTAAAATCAAGAAAAATAGCCCCTTTATTTTACAGCGTTCTGTTCTCTTTCAGTGAGCTGCTCCTAAAAAAACCCCCAAAAACATGGCACCCTCCCTAGTTGATGTAAAGCCGAATGCTTCGTGACCATCAGTGGAAAAAACAACGTCCTTCTGATGCTGCAGAAAGACGGTTTTTCCTCGTTTGTCCGACTCTCTTCTTCTGCCTTATTTGGAGCAACAGGAGGTTCATGGACAGCAGACCGAGTCGGGAAGAGGGATTCTCCTGCCTTTGCTCGACTCTGGCGTGTTTATCTGGCCCTCTGTACACTGAGATTAAGAAAACCAATTTTCCATAAACCTCTCATTCATCCAACTCCACTTCCTGACCTACCAAGCAAACCAATTGCGGCGTGAATAATGCAGCCGAAGTCTTAGCAGTAGATTTACATTTTCTCTGCTGATCAGGACCAAGCACCACGCCTTGACTAGAAAATAAAACATACCTAGCTCTAGTTCCTACAAAACTAAATATGTAGTCTTTAACGGACTGCTGGAATAAGTCCGTTAAAGACTTAACGTACTGCAAAAGACCATATGTTGTCTTTTGCAAGACAGAAGATGTTATCTTTTACATTTTATGATGGTATTAGCAACAATCCACAAGAAAGGAGAGGACAAGCTTAAAAAAAGCCAATCCAGTAGATTATGGTGTCGTCATAAAATTGATGACATCATGAGGAAAGAACATTATGTGGAAATACTGAGGCAACATCAAACATCTGCAAGAAAGTAGGAGTGCGTCTATTTATCGGCACAGATTTCCTTCATTTTGGGAGATTGGTGATCGATCGATACATATGAAGCCGATATTATCCCCATCAGAAAAAGGTCTAAAAATGAACCACTGCTCTCTTCTGCTCTGCAGAGAAACGTTTGGCTGATAGACGGACCAACCAGGTCATGTCTGACATATTCATTCTCTCAATATTGTGGCGTTTAGAAAATAGAAATAATTTAGTTTTTTCTGTCTAAAAACACTGTGATTTAACTTCAGACAGTGAGAAACCAAGTTGTCTTTTTATTTGGTGTATGTAATTCTGGTTTCGGCTGTATATGTTACGCATCTTTAATCCTCGGGCGAGACCTCGGACAAATCAATCACATCGAACTCTAACATTTTTAGTCATATTTTTTCATTTTTTTCCTCCGTGATGTTCTAGGTTTGCCTCGAGGGTTCAGAGTCTGTCTCAGCGGTCAAGAAATATGACTCTATGAATAGTTGCCCGGCAACAGGGCCGGCACGGAAACACACGAGACAAACTCCAGTGCTTGTTATCAGGTCAGCCTGAAATGAGTTTCCTCTGCAGAGCAGTGAGGCTCCTTCAGACCTTAGAGTGAGCTGCAGAGGGCCGGCGGGGCTGGGGGGTCGTCTTAAGAGCCAGTAATTAGGGAGGGAGATCGATTTCAGTCCAGACCTCTGGCCGTTCATCTATGTTGGTTTTTTTTCTTAAACATGCTTAAAGGCTTTTTAGGACACTTATTGTGTCTATAGCTTCTCACACTTTCCCTTCGTTAGAAAGTTAGTTTATGTAACTCTATTTCATTAGATTTTTAGTTTATCGACAAGAACAGTCTTGGATATATACACACATAGCAAAATGTAATTTATTTTAAATCGTTACCTGCAAATCGTTGAATATAGAGAGGGGGATTGGACTCCCAAAATCCTGGCTGAGATATTTTAATTAAGACAAAGCAATCGTTCTCATCGAATAAATGTCAATTAAAGTCAACAGGCGCTTTCCACCCACTGAGCGATACAAAGGATTTCAACTGTGAAGTCACACAAAGACCCAATTTAGTCAATGTTATTACTACAGGTCTACGTCTGTCATCCAACAAAACTGTCAGGTCTGAAGAGGTCAAAGGTTAAACTCAGACTTCAACATTTACAGGACCCACAAAGAAGTTTCTGGAAAAAATCCAGAAAGCCTAAATTAAAAACTTAAAGAAAGATTCATTTTATTCAGCATTAATTAATATAATCCTTTTTTATAGTTGCAATATGTGGGGAAAAGTGTTGATTTTTCAGCAGAAATATTGAGAAAACCTTCCTGCTGAGAGAGGGGGGTTTGAGAATTCACAACATGCACATAAAAAGACACTGTACTGTTCTAGGAGGAATTTCTATGCTAAGAAAAGGTATCGCAGCTTAGCAAAAATGATCGACCAGACGAAGCTATTATGAAGAGTAAGAAAACTGGGATCATGCAAAATTTGAGAGAAGGAGAAAATAGCAGAGCAAGAAGAAATGGAGTTAGTTCTCCAGTAGCCAAAGCCTTTGGTAGCATATCTACAGAGGAGCCCAGGAAACCTAGGCCAGTATGGCTACAGGCTTTATCAGAAAGGAAGGTTTTAAGCCGAGACTTAAAAGACGACTGCTAGAGACAGGGTGTCTGAATAACATAGTAGAGGAGCCTAATAGCTAAAGGATGTGATTCCCATTCTACTTTTAGAACCTTTAGGAACCGGCACCAAAGTGCTCTGTTACGAACATATGGACCAGTCAAATCTCTGATTAAGGGTTTTATGTGAGCAGGAGAATCTTAAAGTCCATTCTGGATTTAACAGGGAGCTAGAGGAGGGAGTCTAGAATAGGGATTGTTTAATTATCCTGGTCAAAAATAACACAGAGTCTTTACTTTACCATCTATGCCATCCAGATCAAGAGATTGATTAAGCAGTTTATCAGATATTCTGGTTCGAAGGCAACAACTTCTGTTTAGAATTTAAGAGCAGAGAATTTCTAGTCAGTCGGGTTTTTTGGTCTTTAAGTCATGCCTGTTGTTTACTTAAGTGGCTGGATTGATCAGAATTTATGGGTAAAAGAAAAAAAAAGCTGAGTATCATCAGTATAACGGTGGACGTTTGTCGCTTGCTGTATGATGATTTTCCCAATTGGAAAAAGAGTCGACCCAAGCACAGAACCCTGCGGTACTCCACAAGGAACGGTTTCAAGAAGCTAAAGTTACAGTCTGGTTAGCTCTGTCACACTAAAAGGGTGTTTTACAGTTTAAGTAGTCTAGACTGCATTTGATCATCATCATCTTCATTTCTAGTTCAAATCTAAAATTCTTAAACTGGTCGATGTAGAGCTGAATAATTCCACACTAAACCTTTAGGTTTGTGACGCCTCTATTCTATTCAATTCATGAAAGCTAAGAAGGTGTCACTTTCAAAATGTTTGTTTCTTTAAGTTCATGTTAAAATCAAAGTAGCAAAAAAACCTTCAACATGTGGACAATTTAAACCTTTTACCAAAATGCTCTTTTTCCTATTAGAGATTCTTTAAGACTAAGTTTAAATTTGTGTAATTTGTGAAGTTTATCCTTTTCTCATCCTCATGAACCTGGTATGATGACACGTCATATGATGAGTATACAGTATTACAACATTGCAGAAAATCATGCACAAATGCAAAGTAAAGATCTTAGATCACAAATAATCTAAATTGTTGTATTTTGCTACATTCAAAGCTGAAATTGCTTGTTTTCTATATTATATAACCATGAAGTACCAAGTTCCTCTGTGCTGAGGTTCACCGCTTGTTTCTAGTATTGATTTTTTTATTTTTTGTCACTATTTGTCTCTGCCAAAACAAGATTTTTATACACAGAATGAAAGCATAAGGAGGCTCCCAGTGTGGTGGCCATTGTTTTTTAGGCCTGACGCATTCATGGGATAATCTGGTTTCGCTTTGGTTGGCGCACAGATGGCACTGGGAGGGGAAAAACGGGGACAGACATGCCGTGGGGTCAGAGAGGACATTCACCCCTAGATAAGCCCTACTGTGCCGCGCGCCAGGCCGAGCGGCCCTCCTCTGGGTCCTGGCAAGACCCTCTGGCAGAAGAGAGGAGAAGGAAAATGCAGGTGAAAATCTCTGAGACCGCAGCTGGAACGGCATCAGACGGAGCGAGACATTCACACGTTCTCTAAATGATCCGTATAAATTAAAGTCAGCGGCGTAGCAGGTCGATGGTGATTAGCCAAAGCTAACAGGAAACGCCTTCCAGGCTCAATACGCGTCATTGCTGCGCCGACAGGAGCGCCGCAGAATCACAGCATCAGTTAAATAATCACTCTGATTGCTTTTATACTCCCATCAACTGGATTGATCTGCGGAGACGACTTCAGATTGGTTCACGTCTTTTCCCATAACGTGATCCGTGTTTGGAACTGAAGTGGAACCCAAATGCAAAATAGACGAAAGGAATTGATAAACATGTCTCCATGCTCAGAGCACACATGTTCCAGGATAAAAACTGGAAATATTCACAGAAAATGTGCCAAAACATCAACAGACAGAGATAAAGACAAAGCGGGAGAACAGACAGCAGAGACAGAGCGATAGAGAGAGGGTGGGGGGATTAACTTCTCATCCAGTCTTTACTGTTGCATCGATTGTAAGTAGCTTATTGCAGAAAGCAGCCTGGACGTTGCCCGTGCGTTTGCATGATTCTTTTGGAGCGTGTGTGCGATACACACCGCCGATCTCATGCGGGAAACCAAGAGCTTCTGAAGGGGGGCCCTCCAGATGATCAAGCATGCTCTGAAGCCGGCACACGGCGACCCGGGTTCCGAGAAACATGTTACTCTTTAATCCTGGATTCTTCAAAAAGTAATTGGGCAGAGGAACAATCTCATCAACGTTGTCCGTCTCATCTACCCTAATCATCGCTCAGGGACGCAGGAAGACCCGCGCAAGTCCGGCGGAAGCAAATAAATGAATCTGAAAAAAAAAATTAAAAATCACCCAGCTTATTTCTCTGAGGCTTAAAAAACGAGAGCGCTCATTATGGGTGCTTTGCAAAATGAACGTTACGCAAGGCAAGCTAAAAGCATAAACCTTAATGTATGTCTGCTGAGATTTTATGGGCTTAACCAGCACACCAGTTTTAGCTACATTTAAGCTACAATTGGTGTTAGCTTAACAGCTAGCATTAAATATCCGTCAATATGACGTAAAATGTTTGATGTATGCACGCTATGAAAGAAAAAGGGACACACTGCTTTGCTTCTAATTGTGAACACTACAATGACTAGATAACAAGATCAGAAAAAAGTTCAGTCAGAAAAAATAAATGGAGATGGAGAGAGAAATAGTTCACACATGCTAGCTTGACTTTGAAAACAGTAACAAGTAGATGTGCTGTGGAATTCAGCGGGTTTCAGTTCAGTTATAAAATAATAAAAAGGCGACCTAAATACCAACTCTGACAGATCATCAGTAGAGCAGGTTTTTAAATGAGCTAATCTACCACAGCTGTGTTAGATTAGCTAATAGCAGTGGTAGCTAATCTACCATAGCGATCACTTATGAAATATCAGGTCTAAAAAACACTGTAACAGTGTTTGGTGCTTGTATCTGACAAAAAATTCTAATAAAATGCATTAAAATTAGTGGCATTAATGTTAAAAATAAAAGTGAAAAGGTTCAGAAGGTGAGTGTTTGCGTTGCATCATGGCTGCACTGTAAAACCAGTTTTTCTGTTTTGTAGAGGGAAAAAAAATAGAGGTGACTCTGATAGAGGACATGAACACATGCCAGGTTTTCCTAAGTAGCCGTTGTCATTGGATCATGAGTCATAATAAAAGTGAGAAGCCACCTCAAATTGAAAGTTAAACACTTTATTTTTACCCCAGAATGCGCAACTTTTATTCGTTTTTTCCATATATATTCCATCAAGTCGGAGGAAGAAAGGAGTCCTGCTTGGCTGATTTCTCAGTCGGAACACATTTGAAGCAATAATGATTGCTGCCAGAGGCAACGACGCAAAACCAGTGTGATAAATAACCCAAACGCTCTCTTTATATGTATGAGCATACATGGGAATAAACGCAGCAACGATGATTCTTCTCCATAAAGCAGGATACATTAGAGATACGTTTAGTCTTGTTCATTTAGGCCTGTTTGATGTCCTTCCTTTGGTAAGACAGAATCAACACACGTTAAGTTAAGAATTTGACATCCAGTCACCGTTGGGCTTAAAATCATGTTAAAGTTGGATTTTTAATGAGACATCTGAACTGATTAGGGAACTCTACATCAAGGAGTTGTTTTAAAGTGCGGTTTGAGGGACACACTTCTGAATTTAATGTGTGTTTTTCTCTAATCTACACAGAGTCAAAAATTATATTAGACTCAAATATATCCAGAAACATGGATGAGCAATTTTTGCAGGTCTTGATTTCTTCCCTGACTTTACAAATAAAAAAAAAATCTGATCATTCCCTGCAATCTAATTCATGGAATCTGGCTTAATTCATATTGTGCGTTTTTTTTCCTTCAAACTAATAAATTAAAAACACATGCAGGAAACAATAAATTCTAACGAGACTGAATCGATTTTTGGACTTTAAGGAGTCCTGTCCTCCTTAGAGTTGATTCATCTCAACTTCATCCATCCAGTCGTTGCAAACATAAATGGATCTACAGTTGCTTGGGCAGTTCTGTGTGTTTTTCTGGCACATAATGCCATCATATAGCATAGTCAAGATATTATGTGAAGTTGTTAAAAATGCTGTCTATATCGAAGACGACTTTAACATCGTAATTTAACGCTTTGAAATTGGGTCTCTGTCGCTTTAAGAAGCTCCTGCTCTTTCTGAAACTCCGCCTTCAGGAAGTCATAACAACATGGCTCCTCTATTAACCCTTTAACAGCGTTTTTACCAGCGTTTCCATGAGAGGTAGCTCGTATAATGAGCTCAGCAGATGCTCAGACTGAGCAATCGCTGCTGGCTAGTCTGAAGGAGCCGAGCAGGGGAGTCACAGGTGAGGGCTGCTCTCAAGCTCCAAGGTGATGCTCGGTCCAACCAGACGTTTTCCACAGCTGAATGGTTGCCACGGGAGATAAAAGGATTTCTCAAACATTCACAAAAGAATCAAAGCGACACTCCAGGTGTGTTTTTGATGAGGGAACGATATTATAACATGATGTAAAGCTCAGAAAAATCAATTTTACATAACACTGACCCTTCAAGCAACTTCAAGTCACATTCAGTACAAGTATTTGTGTTGTATTGAACTATTCAGGTGGAGTCCAACGTTGCCATAGAACGGTGCCATAGTTGTCATACATACAATCGGTATCCTGGCAACCATTTCCATACCAGGCTTCATTAAAATATATAAATTCTTTACATGCTCGCGAAACCAGCAAATAGCTGAAACAAGACAAACAGAAGGTGTTTGCTCACCCATTTTGTAATACCATTAAGTTTCCATGGAAACACACCAATTATACATGGCTAAATGTTGTGTAACAAGGCTCAAGAAACCACACTCTTTCTGTAGCCATCGTCAGCAGTTCTGGCATAAGTCTGGGTGGATACTCAACCTTTAATGAAATGATGAGGTTCATTTCAATTGGTTGGTTTTCTGGCCCTGACTCCACTTTGGTTTAAATCTCACAAATTGACATGATTAGTTCAAACTCAGGGTCACTAAGCAGTGAGACGCTGATGTGTTATGGGGATTATTACGACGGTCACTGCAGATAGGAAAAAACAGAGGAGTAAATTTCCACCAAGATACTCTGAAATGTTGAGATTAAACTCAAGAATTTTTAGGAAAAAACTTGGAAATTTGTACATTTGTAAAGTCAATTTTTTGAGTTTACAAAACATTCAGTTTTTTGTTTTTTTTAGCAAAGTTTCGACTTTCCAAAAATGTCCAAGTTCCTTCCTCAGACATTTTAGAGGTTAGATGTCAAAATTCCTCATTTTTTTGTAGCGAATTTTTGACTCTCCAAACTCAGAAATTTCCACGAGATTAATCTCATAATTTTAGTTTGGTTTTTTTTCCTAACAAATTTTCAACTTCCCAGGCTCAGAAATTTCCTGAAAAAAACTCAAATTACTCTCAAATTTCCAAGTTTTTTCTAGAAAGTTTCTTAGACGTTGTGTCAGAAATTCACTCGGCTGTGCAGGTTTATTGCTCAGTTAGAACAACAAACTGTCTCAACCCTTTACCAGCTGGTTTAAGGTAAAACCGAAAACTTGGATGCTTTAGATTTTTCCAACCACTTTGTTGAGTGATGCTGTCATCACTGCGCCTGAACACAGCTGGACAGGATAACAATCTCAAAAACACATCAGAACTTGTTTCGAACGGGACACTCCGGCCTCCTGAATGCCTCACAGCTAACTCCTGGGGGAAATTTATTCTTGACATTTCTGCCAAGCAGAGCGGTCAAATATCCAGCCAGAACTGTAGCAGATGCTGTTAATGACTACAAAAAGTGTGTGTGTCAGACGGTAGCACACAGCGTGTGTGTTTATTTAAGTGTTTTTGTCTAACAGAGCTGGTTCTCTTACCTTGAAACGACAAGAGGCAAGATTAGCATTTTCAGCATCCTCATGAGCAGCTCACCGGGAAACTGGAAGTACTTCACCTCCTGAAAGCAACAGAGACGGTTTTTAATGGATGTAGTCGGCGACAGCCAATCACAGTGCAGATGTCTGAGAACCGAGACGCATCACAGATTGTCTCCTCAGTGAATCGGAGCCTCAGAGGCGCCGGTCTTCGTGTTTTTGTCACTGAATAGACTTGAAGATTAAATTGTTCTCTCGGAGCACATTGTTCATCGCCTTTCAGTTTAAAGCGGGATCTCTGCTCAACTCCGGATTTCCAAAAAGGCTTATTTTTCATTTACTTGTCAATGGCGGTCCCTGACTTTGATGTGAGCTGTATGTATGAGAGAGCGAGCGAGAGAGCGAGCAAGTGAGAGAGAGAGAGAGAGAGAGAGAGAGAGAGAGTGAGAGAGAGAGAGAGAGAGAGAGAGAGAGAGAGAGATGTTCTGAAAGGACTTGCTGCCTGGTTCCACACTTTGTTCTACACGGTACTCGACGTGACCCTCCGTGGTATTTCTTAATTTTACTTTTTTTCTTCACAACTGAAAAGTGATGATGACCTTAAAACATACCAAACATTTCATAAAAATCCTCGGAAAACCCAACACTGAAGGACCTGTGTGACTTTACTTTCTAAAATTCCTTAACTTTTCTCAATAAACTTTTGGATTAAGCCTTTAGTCTCCGTTTTGCTTCCAAGGAGCACAGCCTGTATAGTCTTAGAGCAACAGTTTGAGATTGCTTTAAGAGTTTCTGTTTTATTAAAGCGCATTTCACCCAAACTGACATTGTTGAGATGGATCTGAAATCAGTGTACAAGTTTGGTTGAGTATTTGTTCTTTGACGATCGGTTCAGTTTCCTCTACAGATTATAGATCAGAAAAAACAAAAACAAACAAAAACCAAGACGGTTCCCTCTGGTTCTAATAAAAAGAAAAATTCAATTATAAACTGGAACTTAAATCTACAGTTTGTAACTTTTTATTAAAACTGACACTATGCTGTGACATTAGGGAGATAATCAATGAAGAAGATCCAGCTCCTCTGCCTTCTCGCTGAAGGACACCACTCAGTCAGAAGCATCCAATCACAGCCAGGAGGAGGGCCTTACAGCTGTCAGTCATGCTTGTGTATGCACGGCTCACGCCATCCCCATTGCTCTGCTACGCTACAGCGTCTTCCCAACAGCAGCGTCAGAGTGACGTGAATGCTAAGGCTAGTTAGCATAGCCCCCAATGACTGGAGATAAACAGTTTTCCTAGAGCAATTAGTTGTTTCCCAGCTATTACTTCATTGAGCAGCGCATAGATGAGTCTGATTGACAGTGCTAAGACCCTCCTCCTGTCTGATTGGTTGTTTCTGATCGCTATAGTAGCTCAGAGGGGAGGCAGAAGAGCTTGACTTGTTTTGCATCTTATGACAATATAAGATGTTGTCATGACATGGTGACAGTTTTAACAAATATGAAAAAAAAACTAAAACACATTTATAAAAGTTGCATATTGTAATTCTAAGGTATTGACAGCCTTATCTTGGTCACTTCATTTATTCATCTGTAAAGTCAACCAGCTGATTTTGGCTCAACACCCAAAACAAAAATGTTTCATGGTGGAGAGTTTGTTTATTTAGATATTTTTTTCAACCATTGGATTTGAAAAAAAAAAATAAAAATCTAAATGTTTGATACTTTCATTATTTCACCTATCCTTTACAATATATAGAGGAAATGTCATAAATAAATAAAACTGTGTGTAACAAACTGAATCCTAAGTATCTGTCTGGTGAAAATGCGACCCAGTGCAATTTTCTCCTCTAATCTGCTCCCCAGCTCTGAAATAAGTTCTCATTCTTCCAAAAAAACCAAAAAAAAATAAAAGCAAATGGCTGTGGGAGGATTCGTACCGTAGCCTCCAGAGCAAAAATTAATTGGTCTCACTGGACGACCTGAAAGGCTAAGAAATGTCAAAGCCAATTAAAGGCAATAAAAACCAAACAAACACACAGACAGCACAACTTTTCCCTGAGACATACTGATAGAATGAAAAACTAAAATAAGCTGCAATTATTTTTTATTTTGACTGCTGGTTGCCGAGGACTGACCCTGGTACAAATGAGAGCTTTTGTAAAAGTCAAGACCGTTTCCAGCGTGAAAGTTGATTTTCTTTGCACCTTTATTACGTGGCCTCCGGAAGACCAAATAAAGCATCCTGCTTCACATCCAAAACTTAAGATGATGTGACATCAGAACCAAAAAAAAGACTGAAATGTGTCACTCTAAGCCCTGAAGAGAGCAGTGTGTTAAAATAACTGGCTGCGAGGTGAAACAAGAAGGTCCTGGCTTTAAATCTCAACCTGATTAAAAAAGCTGCCAATTATTTTTGATTTGTTAAAAATTATTTTAACAAGTTATTGTTAAAATTAGCCAAAGCAGCCTGGCTGTTTGTGACAAATTGTCCCATAAACTTAATAACTGTTTATGGTGAAGGAATAATAAAGTTCCAGGGGAAAAACCACCATGCAGAGGAGCAGCAGCACAGTCAGGATGTCTGAAGCTAAAACGGAAACTAGACATCAGGACACTGAGCCAAAGTATCAATGATATCAATACCAAGTCAGTATCTGTATCGGTTCAATACTAGTAGATCGATACTTTAGCTTCAGATTCAAAATTTGACATTATTTTTGTGTCGTAGTTTCTCAATTCTACCTCAAAACATACGTTTTGATTGGCTCCTAATTGATCATTTTTTTGCACTTTCTTTTAGGTAAACGGACAGAAATGTGTTTTGTTTTATTATAGTTTCTGTTTACTTTGATATGTAAAATAGCTTGTAAGCTTTTAAACTTTGTTCAAATTCTCTCAGTAAAAAACACACACACAAAAACTAAAATAGTAGAAAAAAGTATCGGTATCTGCGATACTGGTGTATCGATTTTATCTAATCGATAACAAAATATCGTTACCGTCCCAATATAATAGCTCGAGTTATTTATTTTTTATTTTTTGCAAAAATTGATTTTTACTTTAATCATGAACTCTTTTTTTTATTTAGGTTAAAAAAAATCAGTTTTGGCAAAAAAATGACTTTACTTTAGGAAGATGACAATATTCAGGATCACAAACCTCTCCTACAAAACCCGTTGCTCACTTCCACCCAGAGGAGGAAAGAAACCAGCTGAATTTACCCGCCTAAGTCAACAACAGAACCGCCGACCAGCTGATGCTGAAGCAAAGTTCAAAGTTTATGGGAACTTTTACTGCAAATGATGTCCAACCGTTGGACATCTGGGTCTTATTTCACCAGGATATGTGGCAGCTGCTGTGTTGTATACTCTACTCCAAATAATAATAATAAAATGAGTTTGGCAGATGCAAATATGAAGGACTTAAGTTGTACAGGATAGAGGAAGGACAGCAGAGCGGCCCCAGATCATCACACTGCCACCACCATGTTCAGGGTTTCCCTCAGTGTTATAATCATTTAAAGACGGGATAAATGATTGGGAGCATTAGCTTCACATTTCCTGTAAACGTTCAACATTTTTTAAGACAAAAACACTTTAAGGTTTCTTCCCTGATGTTTGTTGGCATTCTGCTTCTGAAACTCTGTGGGAATTGAATTTAGACAAGATGTAACGACGTTGTGCACCGAACGAAAAAGGTTCTGATTTCTCATTTTGTCTTAAAGGTCCACAGAAGATTACCCGACGAGTCTCAAGACATTTGTGTTCTTGTAGGTCAGCAGGGGTTTCGACCTTTGAAAAAAACAACTTCACATGCTGTGTTTTGAGTTCCTTCTGAGCTATTACATAATTACTACCTCCTGTCACAAGTGTCCTCTGAGCCATATTGGACTTTTTTCTTTTTTTTTTTTTACCCAACAAAAACTGAAACAAAGGGTCACTGAACCGAGTGAGCTTTCTAAAAGCATATAATCAGTTTTTTTTCATCAAAAGAGAATATTCCATTTTTTAACATTAAATACTAGCTTGCCGAGTTTTTAAAATTATCCAACATCAGGTATGTCTCCAAAAATGTGAGTATTGAGTAAAAGTGCAATATTTCTTGTCAGTCATTTCAGAAAGTGAAATCAAATATTGTATGGGATCACACTCACTCATATACTCCAACCCTTTGTTTACTATTATTATTATTTTTTTTAAAATTTTGTTGATTATGGTTTACAGATGACGAAAACGCAAAATTCCATAGTCGCAGAAAATTAGAGCACCGTGAAACTGGTAATTATTGGAAACTAAGTGTCAAACCCTAATCAGATAATGAACTCAAAACACCTGCAAACGTTTCCTGAGCCTTTAAACGCTCAATCTGGGTCAGTCGGCTGCACAATCTGCTGAGTGGACAGATGTCCAGAAGATGGTCAGGGACGTCCTGCACAAGGACGGGAAGAGACTGAAGGTCATTACTGAAGAAGCTGGTTGTTAGGGGTCGTATCCAAGCATTTTAAAGGAGCAGTACTGTGTTTTCCAGACACATTGAGCCATTTTATGCTATAAACAAGTAACTGTCACCTATAGCTGTTATAACAGTGCTGTAAATATAAAATATAACTCAGAATTAGGTTGCCATAGAAATATTATGTTGCAACACCGACATGATATTATTGATGCAGAAAGTGGCTCTTCCTGCAATTTTAATCTCCACAAATGTTAGCTGTTTTATTTATTTATTTTTTTGTTAAATGCATGCAAAAAGTCTTTGGTGTCTAATGCAAAAATAAATAAATAAACAGATAAAAAAGGAAAACATGAACGGTAACATCTGAAGGAATTTCAAAATTGGTAAATAGAAAATAATAATGAAGAAAGACATTTAAATAGTGGTGTGTTCAGAGAAATGCATTTTGAACAGGAGTTGACGGCAAGAAAACTTATGAACATTTTAAAATAAACATTAAAATACACAACCTGGTGAAATTTTGTGGAATATGCATCAACTGAGCCAACGTTTATATATAAATATGTGTTACATAAAGCGCAAAATAAAGAGCCAGATGTGGTCCGTTGAAACATTAAAGGTAAACATTTTTCTTTCTCACTTCATCATCTGCTCCATTTGTGGCTGAAGAAATAAAAAAAACAACTGACATAATAAAACATGAAATCATTTAGAGAAAAGGAACAAATTGCTCCTGAATGTTCTTGACTCTGCTGCCGTCTTACTGCTTGTGAATCAATTACACTAATGAAGCAAATATTGAGAGCAAGTGGAGGAACTGAAGTAAATAGATGGACTTTGTAGTCCTTTGTGAAGTTCCCTGATTGCAGACTCACTTTGTTTTCTCGTTTACTTCAGACCAAATTATGACAAAAGAACAAGAGCTGGTTTAGCTTTGATCCATTTTAACCTGGATGAGCCGAGTCGCTTTCTTCTTACCGCAAAACAAGCAAAAAAAAATAATCTAATGAACCCGTTTACCTTGAAAGAGATTTGTAGGATGCCTGCAACAGCTTAAAAAAAACAACAAACATTTTTGTCTTTAAGCTAATGGGCAACATTACTTTTTTTTTTTTTTAATGGAAGTCAGGAAGACTAAAAGCGCGGAGCTCAGGGCCGAGAACAGAAATGTAAGTACATGACATCTGTGAGATGACGGAGCAATGAAAGCTTTTCGCTTGTGTTTTGGAGTGGCTGGGCTTTTAGCGCAAATGAGTGTGTTCGTTTTGCTGTGCGTGGGTGTGTGTGTGTGTGTGTGTGAAGTAGGAAGGGGGGTGTACATGAGGACATACTGAGGGCATATACAAGTGTATGCTAGTTGGTGTGTGTGTGTGTGTGTGTGTGAAGGACAATCACAGCTGTCACTGTGTCCTGGCATCTGCTAAACAGTGGAACAAACAGTGTCGGTACTCCCACACACACACTCTCTCTCTCTCTCACACACACACACACATACACACGCCAACACACACGCAGACAGGAGGCCCATTAACTCAGCAGACGTATGGATTCTTGAAGTTTCTCTTTGAAAGTCGGCGTTAGAGTTTGTCCTATAATTATGCCTGACCCTGATGGCGTGATGATTATCTCATGATTTGTCTCTTTGCAGACTGTGTAGTAATTTCGCTGAAATTTAACCCAAAAAACCACAAAAAAAACCCAACAAAGAACTAAATATTGTTTGAAGAGCAGCAGGATGCCTGTTGAAGCTACTAATATTTAATCTGCACCGTCACGCCGGAGGTTCTCAGCTCCCTGTGCAGTTACGCTCCTGCTATTTTGGAAATTTCCATCGGCTCGGACAATTATAAGAGTTTAATTGCTCTTTTTTTTCTTTTTTTGAATGGTATTTTTCATCTTTTTGCCCTAGATGCCTGCATTGGTAATATTTACTATTAACAAGTAATAGTATTTGTTAATATTACTAGTACTATTACTGGCAAAACCAAATTTCTGATTTTGCCAAATCTGGAATTTGGCAAAACTACTAAAGCTTTAAATAATACAGCTAAATTTAACAAAAGCAGCTAATCAGTAAGGCTGCACAATATGGCTGAAAAGCTTACCACCAGTTGATGTAGATAATTATCAATAATTATCGATAATATCTGAAACTCTTTTAAAGCTGTGACGGTACCTCTCCTGTTTTACCCACAGATTTCACTCCGCGTTGTTTTTATTTTGAAACAGTCATGAGGCAAAACCTGGAACTGCTGCACTGCAAGTTCCTACCGTTGCTAGGTAACCAAAGAGGGAGTGAGTCGATGCCGCCCAGCTAGCTTAGCTGGCGGTGAGAGGTTGAGCTGGAGTCTTTCCACTGCCTACATCTCCCACAATGCCGTGAGGTTCCGGGTCAGTGAAATCCTGGAATATTCCATCAGATGTGTGTGTATTGTTGCTTCTTAGTAGGGATGCATGATAAATGGGCAACAACATCAGTGTCGACCAGTGTTAGTAAAACTGGGCTGATATCAACAACCAATGCTTATTTCCATGTGGTTGCCATGGTTTCAGGATGGTGTGACAACGTGTTTTTTTTTTTTTGGTTTTCTGGTCATGCGACAGTGATAGAGAGATTATGGTGTGTTTAACTGAAGCAGAGAAGCAATTTCAGCAGAGTCGTGTTTTGTATTTGTTTTTTTGTCATGGATTAGAAAAGAGCAGGGAAATATTCATAACAACATCAGATAAATCTCCTATCAGTGAATTTGTACTAAAAAGAACTGATTTCATTCTAAAGGAAATAAAACAAACCGAATGGCTGAAGATTAGTGGCTTTACAACGTGGTAGCAAAGAGTACAGCAACTCACTAAATGTATGTCAGTGACTTCGGGGTCAGCGTAACAGACGCTGACCCCGACCTCACCAGATGCAGCGGAGCTGGGTTTTTTTTGTTGTTGTTTATTTTTTTCCCCAATAACACTTCCACATGTGGAACTAATTTGGATGCGCGTCCGATTGTTTTCAAAGTGTCTGCAATCTGAACGGTCGTGTCGCGTTTTGTCCAACCTTTTCTGTCGTTGACGTGAGACGTGCAACATAATTCTGCACCAGAAGAAGCCAGATGCGATAAATCAAAACATTGAATCAAAATCATAAAAATTGAAACACGGAAGAAGTTTGTGTCAGTGAAGTGCGTCGCACCACAATCTCACCACTCAAAGCTCTGACTACGAGTAAAAGCAGATTTCTCTGCAGAAGTTGCAGTCAACGCTCGGCTGCCGTTAGTTGTGCTTTTTTTTTCTTGGCTTCACTCGTCTTATGATCTTTTGGCAATACTGTCGGCTCCCGTAACTTTAAAATCGGCTCCAATTAATATTACTTCTGTAAACGGTAGTGGCTATGTGACATGGAACATAAAAACAGATAAATCCTTTACACATTTATCTGTTTTCAGTCACGTTTAATTTGCGGTACAGGAAAAATATATCTGATTTCAGAAATAATTGTTTGTTTTTTCGACATTGACATATTGACAAAGTTTTGCACATTGTGTCGTTATGGAATCACATATAGTTGGACTAATATTAATAAAGCAGTAGCCCATGACAAACTTTCATTTTCTGTGACAGTTTTTAATTCTACCGTCTACAATGCATTTATATTCTGTCCTTTACTCTGATGCCCCTAAATAAACCGCAATGCAACATTCTATCTTAGAAACCAACAATGCAATTGAAGTGTAAAGGCCTAAGAGGATTTTATAGAGAACAGACAGCAAGGTGAATGTCCTAAAACAACACCAGAAGAAAACAGATGTAAGTAATGTAAGCACGGCCTAGTCAAAGTCAAGACCTAAAATCCTGTACTTTTGAGACGTGGTTCGTCAGCGTTTGTCATCTCCAGTCACTCATCTCATTTTGCTGAGGCCTTATAGTTGGTCTTAGGAGAATTATATAAGAACAAAATGCTAATTGCTGCCTTCTCTCTCTGCGGCCCCCTTCTGTCCTCGGATTGATTGGCTGAGTTGACATTTCGCCAAAACAGAACACTTTCCTCTCCTTGGATTGTGTTGTAATTGCGACTCTCTCCGCCCCCCCAGCGGCACACAGATTGGATTTCAAACCAGTCAGAACTCGACTGATGCTAGAGGAGTCAGCGAATAACAATCACGGCTCCATTATCCGCAGCACCATCAAACCAAAACCAAGCAAACTCCCTGGAACTTTAGGAGAGAGCACCGACTCAAAGAAACGCGTAAATGTGTTCGAGTGCTTTCACAACAGAGTCACTCTGACCAAACCGATCAGCAATCATCAGAGCGCCGACCTGGTTCCCGACTGTCCAAGGCTGCTCTGTGTGTCGGATCTATTGACTTTTAATGCAGGTGTCCGTCCGCAGCTTTTTTTTATTGTTTTTGGTTTGTGTGTGTGTGCGTTTGTTTCTAATACCTTGTGGGGACTATTTTCCTGACACATACGACATTGTGGGGACCTGCTGCTTCTTGTGGGGACCGAAGCCTGGTCCCCACAAGGGGAAACGCTGTTTTTGGGTCAGGGGTCAGATTTAGGACTAGTGTGTGAATTGAATTTTGGTTAGGGTTAGGATAAGGTTTATGCTGTAGAAATGAATGGAAGTCAATGGAAAGTCCCCACAAAGATAGCCACACAAACCTGTGTGTGTGTGTGCAGAAAAAAATCGATTGGATAGAAAATCGCAGTTCCTATTCATGGGAGTTCTGAATCAAAATGCTCAAAAGTTGATTTCAGTCAGCTTAAATTGTAAAATTTGTAAAATTATATTTTTAATAATTCTTTGACATTTCCTTTTATTTACAAAAAAAGCCAGGCAGCAAATACTGGTAGAATAAGATTCAAAACTCTCAAGAATCCACAAACTTATTTTTGTTTAAATATAAACTGATGGAAATTGATTTTATTTTCTTTAACCTCGACTTCACCAGGAAAATCCCACAGAGGTTAATTAAAGTATTTTTATCACGAGAATCCTGGCAGCAACAGGCTGAGGGTTACAGAACAATCGCAGCAAAAGCAGAGAAAAAGTTAAATAAATTCAATTAAAAGATTCCTCTGTTGGAACAATTACAGACAAGATGATTCCTTCTCAAAAGCAAGAAGAAAAACATTAGAGAAACATTTAGCGAAAACGGCTTGATGCAGAAAGTTCTTTTTGCCGTCTTTTCCTCTATTTACAAGGTTTAAACAGAACCTCAGTGGCAGGTTTGAATAAGCCTGACACGGTAACAAGTTTAGCTGGACGATAAATCATCCCAAAGGTTATCGCGATAAACGATAACGCTGTTGCTTTGAGAACTTTTAAGAACACATCCTCAAAGATGAATAAACTTTAAATTCTAATGAACCTTTAACACTGGAGCTGGAAGACATTTTAAATATCCAAAATAAATAAACAAAATAACAGAAACGACAAATAAAATGAATCATAAAGTCTCTGTAAACAAAATTGTCCCTAAAATAAGGGTCTAGTTGAGACCAAAACACCAGACTGAAGACTTTTATCATCCAGTTTTTGGTAGAAAGAGAGAGGGGAAAGAGGAAAACGCTAAATCACGCAAATGGAAATGATTGAGCTCGTTTTAATCCACCATGCGATTAATCGATTCATTGCTTATTGCGACACACTCACATTTGAAAAGAAAAACATCGGAGTCTACTCATTAATTGCTGAAAGATTCACATCTCTAATCATTCAGTCTAAAAATCAATAAATAAGCAACTTCGTGGTTTCAAATATACTGTAAAAGGTCTGATCTCTAGTCAACTCTGACTGGGGCAAAGATTAGGGTTAGGCTTGTAATCGTTGAGGTTAAGCCTCGGGGAACTTGATGCGTATCTCAAACACATCTTCTGGGACTTCTGTTGTGCTAAGAGAAAATGTGTAGAAGCAGGAGTGTGAAAGTTGGGGGACATCTTGAAGTGTGGGGGCCAGGGTAGAGAGGTAAGGAGGGCAGGAAATCGGGGCGGTTAACGGGGGTCACGGCCACCAACTGACCTGCTGGGAGAGCTGCTTGCCTCTGAGGAAGAAGCCCAGCAGGCAGCCGATGACCACGGCCAGCACGGACAGGATGAGCAGGCCGTTCTGCTTGCAGACGTTCTTCACTCTGCCCCACACTTCCTCCAGAGCCAGCGCCATCCTCCTCCGCTGCCGCCACCGACGGTCTCGACCGCAACTTAGCAACCCCCGTCAGAGAAAACCACCGAAGCAAGCCCCCGTCTTTAATCTGTTATTCAGCCATGGAGATCCGGTCGGGTCAACCGCCGCAGCAAACCGGGGTGGGGTGGGGAGACCAAACGGAGGCCGTGTGCAGCGGGTGGGGGGCGACTAGATGGAGGCAGACTGATTGAGGAGGAAGTGGGCTGTAAAAAGAAAAAAAAGTAATAAACAAAAAAGTGAATGAATTAAATAAAGATCCCAAAATATGAAGGGTTTTTGAGCGTCTCCCCCTCCGGGCTTCGTCCGACAGTACTTTACATCAAACCCACAGCATCCCACAGACACACTGATTCCAACCTCTCTCCCTCTCCTCCCTCGTGCCCCTCAGGCCACATTTCTGCCGGCAGCCAGCAGGGGGCCCCGCGACAGCTGGTGGTATTGTCATCAGGGTTAATACTACGATCCTATTAGGCATGGTGCAGTACGACTCAGATCTAAGGCTGGATTAGAGAGCTCTCTGAACAATTGGACGGCAGATTGGTCAAGGCCACCAAACATGACGAGCACGGGAGGGAGGGGGCCACTTGCGGCGTGCGAATGCTAATGACATCTGAAACTACAGGAAAGAAGTAAGAAGTGAATTCCATTTGATGGATTTCTGTCAGAAGTGTGTAGGTAGCGAGCCATTAAGTCTTCAGCCTCACAGCTTGTTCTGTGTGAGTACGATGTCAGCTGAAACGCTGTAGAGCTATAATCACAGCCGTTTAGAATACTGATTTAGAGCTATACATGAAAAACAACAAACAGGTAGTTTGCCTCATTTTTTTCTTGTAGTTTCTTATAAGAGCATGAGAATATGTGGGTTAAAACAGTAATAAAACCAAAACAAGGAGAAACATTTTGTCCCATCACAGCCTAAAAATTGAGTAGTTTAGTGATGTTTTATGTTCTTCTTACGGCTCTGGTCACACACATTTCATTCAACTGAAGTTCATTAACCCCTCCAGTATTACCTCAGGTGTGCCCCAGGGTTCTGTCCTCGGGTCCCTTCTATTCATCATTGATATCATCATAACCCCTTTGTAGTAATTTTCACAAATTTGGAGTTAATTTTCACTGCGAGGCTGATGACACCCAGCTCTACCTCAACACAAAACTCTCGCCCACGCTTTCACCCCCCTTCCTCAATGATTACATCTCTGAAATAAAGACATTGTTCACTCCAAGCTTCATTAAACTAAACACCAAAATGAAGTCATTAGTACCAAATCCACCTTATCCAACACAGTTTTTTCAGCATTGATGGCACACTATGTTTTAAATCCAACAACATCCCTTAGTCTGCCTACTTCCACCTGCGTAATATCAAGCTAGCTATTTTTGCAAATGAGTAATGTTTGTTTTGCCAAACCTGTGAGAAATTCTAAGTCCAACAAAGTTTAAAGGGACAGCATTATGTAAAGAACAACTTTACATAATGTAAAGCTCTGTTGAGCTTTACATCATGTTATAATGTTATTATGTTTTTAGGACAGCTTTGGTAAAATCACTGTTGAAGGGTTAATAGAGGAGCCATGTTGTGATGGGGTTTCAGAAAGAGCAGGAGCTTTTAAAGAGACAGAGGCCCAATTTCAAGGCGTTAAATCAGGAAGTAAATTTCGAGTCATACTATTTCATAAAGAATTTTTATAACAACTGAAGGTAACATAGTTACTCTACTTGATTATGCATAAAATGGCACTATGTACATGAAAAACACATAATACCCACCCTTTCAATGGAAAACAGAATGTTTGTTTATTATTTCAAATTTCCACCTTGACATGTCACTGCAAACAGGTAAACTTAATAGCTGTACAGAGTTCAAGCGATTAACACCAACCAGGAGAGTGTGTGAACTCACCTCACCACTTGTGTCCCTGGTCTGTTGGAGGACAGAGTTAGGTTAAGAGTCAAAACCGAACGCGGCGCGGCTTACTGCAGGGCTTGTGCAGCGTGGCTGGAGGGAGTCCAAGGGAGAGTAATCAGCAGAGAACAGCCAGGCTGGTAATTCATCATGTGCCTATGTGTTTGAGTAATAGTAAGTAATAGTAAAATTGAACCACTGCCTTCAGAGAATAAGTAACTTGCGATAGAATAACGAAGATTTATCTCTCTGGAGTAAATCCATAACATCCCAGAATGATTTCTGTCTGAGCAAAGTCTGCTTAATGAAATATGACTCGATTATTGGCAAGAGGTACATTTACTTTGGTAGCAAGATTGATTTCAGAGGGCTGTGCAGGGAAAAAACAAACTGAGATAAAGATTAATAGATTAAAATATGAACTACATCAAACAATAATAATAAAACTCAACGGAAAGCATGCTGGGGCAATATTAAAGCACTGCTTCCTTTCGATCTATTTTTGAGGTTTTCCTGTTTTTGCCGCGTAGGCAACATTATATTAATTTAATATGATATAAATAAAAGCATGCGCAAGTGCTATATGTCCTGTGTGGACAATAAACTGTAATGGACATTATAAGTCGGTCAAAAGTGAGGCCATGAGCTTCTGTGTCATTAAAACATGGCCAGAATTCATTGCTATGAACAACATGCGACCATAAAACAAATGCAATTGATCTCCTCTCACTCCTCGCTGAAGTGAAATAAATGAAAGAAAAAGCCCTCCAGGAAACTCGTGGTTGTTTACCATGCTTTCTATCTCCTACTATACCGTATGCACAGCTAATGAGCTGGTGTTGCTGTGCTGAATCATGACGGTTATGCACGGCCGCTCCTGTACGGTCTGGCTTCTGTCTGACAGCGTCTGTCTGGAGTTTCACTCGTTAAATTCAGCAACAACCTGTCAGGTAGAAAAAATAATAATAATCACATATCAACTCATCTCTAAGCAAGGCAGCGAGCAAATCAGACATGCCAGAGTACTGCAGGGGAGCCGCCTCGTGCTGAATACGTTTTCAGCCGCAGTTTCTTAGCAGCTCATTAGTTCTAAAATTCATAATCGCAACTTTGATAAAGGCTTTAATAAGACGATTTAGGCACGACTGTAGACGAAAAGTCAATTAAGCGACTGGCAAAGGACAAAGCCGCGCAAAAGTAATTTTGCTCTCAAAAGAACGCCACAGCAGCCCGTTTATCAATAATTCAGATCCATTTGTCAGTCGAGTCAGGATTTGACTGGTCCAGGTAAACAAGTGATTCTCTGGAGACGCAACAGAAGCTGCGTTTCCATTAGAGATCCTTTGTCTAAATCCTGCTGATGTTGAAAACAACACAATTTTGAAAGTGCAATGTTTCCATTAAATAAGACATGAAATTAAAATCACACTTTGATAAGCGTGTTCCCGTGGTAAGTCATCAAAAATCAACGACGGATGTAGACACATGCTTGAGATATATTCATAATTTAGCCGCGGCGCTAGAGCCAATCATCTATCAGCCGTCAGAGGAGACGTCGGACTCTTAGTCAGGCTCAAGAAGAAACCCCTAGTAATTGGAAGCGGCTACATATGTGACGTTTTGGGGAAATTGTAGTCAACTATTTTATAGAAGAGTTATGGATTCAAAACGTTTGAACCTGTGTGACGCCCTGAGAGCTCTGGTGGAGCCGTTTATCTGGAAAAAACCAAAAACAAACCATCATCTTCCTACCACTTCCTGTCGTCGTCTTTGTCGTTTCCGCCAGTAGTAACGTTCGGCTGTTGATCACGTGACTCGTGTGACGCAAAAAAAAAAGTGTTTCCACTTCAGTTTTGTGAAATGCATCCATCTTGATACAGCCTCAAAAAAAAAGAAAACTCACCTATTCCTAAAACGTTCTATGAAAAGGTTTTTCTCACAATTGGAATGTTTCCATTAAGCAAATTCATTTTTGTGATTTCCGTCTATGGTTAATGGAAGCACAGCTAATGTAGGAATTTCTCCCAACCTTATTTTTCTTATTCACTTTAGGTTTAATTGTGTCCCTTTTTGGGTCACATTATTAGAGGCGAATGCAAGAATTGCTATTCATAAGATCTATTTTAAATTCTAAGCATTTATTTTCAGAATGCCATCCATATGATCTATATTTCAATCTACCGGCCAGGATAAAAACATAACTCAGACTTGAAGATTACTGCTGAACTTTCTTTCTGAAGTCATCCTAGAAAGGGCAACCTGAAACATTAAATTTAATAACAAAGAAAAATGTTGACAATAAATAAAAAAGGCTTCAGTCTCTGGAGGAACGAAGTATACAGTAAAGACTAAAAGTGAGGAAAAGATGTGAGGGCTTTAAGCCAGAGGTCTGGTGCACATCTCCTCTGCAAACAGAAACAGCTCAACGAAACCACGGGAGAAACAATCACTTGCTGTCTGCATGTCGAAGGAAAGCAGCAGCATATTCCCACTGATTGAATGAACTCTAACCAATGATAATCGGTGAGTGTGAATATGTATGTAAGTGCAAGAGCTTCAGTAGTTTTCTGATTGGAGCTGTAATAGAACCAGAGCGATGAATAGTTGTGAAAACCGGGCTTGTCATCATTGGAGGCAATCTCAGTGAGGGGAGATTGCCTCCAATCTCCCCTCACTGTATGTCCTCTATTAAAGTCTAGGCTGTGTCAACTCAGGCTGAGGTTTGTCTGAGTGCCTAGAGAATTGAGGGAGTGAAGAGGGTGGAGCGGTCTGCCAGCAGAAATGACCTCGACGCATTTGAACATTTGTTGGTTCAGTTTGGTTGTGCCGTTTCAACGTAACGCACTGAATCTTAAATGTAGCGTGATGTATCAATGAAAGAAAAAGGGACACAGTTTTGCTACTAATTGTCAACACTACGACAAGTAGAATAACAAGGTCAGAAAAAAGCTTTAATAAAAAAAAGTAGCGAGGGAGAGAGAGGTAAGTCAGCTATGCTAGCTTGACTTTGACAACCTTGACATGTCGACGTGCTGCAGAATTCAGCGTGTTGCGGTTCAGTGAAGGATAAAAAGGCGACCCACAAACTAACTGTCTGGCAAGTCAGAAGGCGTTTAAATGAGCGAAGATCTTCCACCGCGGAGTTCAGACGATCGCTTATTAATAATCACAAAATAAACATCAAGCCTGGAAACTTAAAACCGCAACAGACTGAGTGTTTGTTTCGTCTTTGTGTGGGAAATGTTTGGGCGTTTATTTTTTGGTGCTAAATCCTGATACACTAGAGTTGTTGTCAGTCGGTTGCTATGGCAACGGGTCTTTGAAAAGACGAACACGAGTGGTTTTGAGTTATTCCACAGTGTTCTTTGTCTGAGTCGTTTCCCCCTTTGCTGTGGGGAACGGCACTCATTTAATAACACTTCTCCTCGTTGCATTTCGCTAGCAGAACTGTTCCACTGCTGCAGTGCGGCAGTGGATGGTGAGTAAAAGAATCGTCTTCTTTTCCCCTCTGGCAGAAAGACGGAGGGCAGACACTGTAAAGTAGTAGTAAAACAGAAATACCAACCCAACTTCATGACTCAAACAAACCAAAAAGAAAAAGAAAAACGTCTCGTTGTCTCGAAGAGTCAAATCCTATTTAGTCCCAATGGAACCCGGTTCTGGTTAGAATATAATAAAGTATAAATAGGTAACTTGGAGTTGGACGGGTTGTTTGGCAAAGAGTAGGACAAAGGGCTGTTTTTTCTACTCTAATTATTAAAACTTATACAAATATTAAACATTGCATTTTCAAACCAATGTTTCATGAAGCTCTATTTTAAATGATGGCTTTCTATCTGCTGAAATCCAAATGAACTCAGAGGTTAGAACAAGAGCTAATGAAGATGCAGACAGGGCACAGCGGTGGGAAGTCGGGTCAAAGGCTACAGGAACGTTCGACATAAGAGAAAAAAATATAAAGCAAACTTACGCAATTTCAATGTTCTCTCGTGAGTATTTTTAGGTTTCCTCTGGGGTTATGTTTGTAGATGTTTGAAAATTGCCTATACTAGTGAGTGTAAACATGTGACGGATTCTTAGCCCCAGGGTGAACTGAAGACCCGTTCGCCCTGCTGCACACTGACTGCTCGCGTTTGCTCCCACTGCCAGCGATAATGAAGAGGAAAAATAGCAAGAGTAGATGGAAGATGTCAACAACCCGCCGTGAAAGAGAGAATGTTATCAGCCATCTGTCCAAGTGGAGCATGTGTGAAATGAAAAATGTGACAACGCTGACCTGACGGCGCACACCTTGGGACGGATTTGTGGGAACGGGAGAGAAATACTTCAGTGGGTTGGTGTGAAAATGACTCCAGTTGACAGAATAGCGACATTCTAAAGTGGTGAGAGGATTAATGTCAAAGTTTTTTAAATGTTAGAAACCTGAAATGCTTTGTACTCTGGTGGTTAACACATTATCATCCTAAAGGCACAAATGAGTGTTATATGAGATCCTTCCTCCCAACAGCTCTTTTATTGCCTTTACTACACACTATGCTAGTCTTACTTTTTAATTTATTTTAAAAAATATTTTAATATCTTTACCTTTGTGTGAACCTAAGGCCTCGATATCCTGTCATTTTGCTGCTGTTGCACATGAGTTTCCCCACTGTGGAACAATAAAGGATATTTTTATGACTTCCAAAACACTTTTTGCACTTTGAGGATAAACCTGCAGCTCAAACGAATTCTGGCCGCTAACTTTTAATTTGCTTTTAACAAAAGCCTCCTGCACCAGCATGTGTTAAAGTTAAAGTGCTCTGTTTTTACTCAGAGCTCACTTTTTTTTTTTTATTTTAACTTGTCAGAACAGCATGGGAGTCCCTCAGGGATGTGTGTTCAGTCCACAGGTATTGTCTGCTGACACATGATTGCACTCAAAAATCTGGTACTCATTAACAATGACATTACAAGATGCAAACATTCTTGAAATTTCTGAATGCTCTAGAAAAAATCCAGAGCAATGTTCTTTATATACGTGACTCCAAAGAAGACACACATGGGGTGTTCTTGTATTATTTTTATTTGACCAGCTTTTGAATTTTGAATGTGTAGTTTTTCTTTTTTACTGTGGCTGTTGACAACTGAAACTCAAAGTTAAATTTTAAACACCAAAATAACTTTTACATAGTTTAGTAATATTTTATATCGCTTGAAATCTTTTAAATGTATCAATTAGTCACCATCCCATAAAAATAGTCTAAATTTATAATTTAATTTTAATTTTTTTTTTTTTTTTTTTGCCAGAAGTGATTTTGTATTTTTTTGTTGTTGTTGTTGTCTTGATCATCCTTTGGAAAAACAAAACCTTATATACTTAGACCATTATTTTAGGAAGGTGACGATTTTCAGCTGTTCATAAGCTGATAGAAAGTGACAACAATGTAAGATATTAGGACAAAAGGACATTAACTATTATTCTGTGAGATTTTGTTTTTGAGAATCCTTTCATTCTCCCAACACCGGGACAGTGGCTTGGAGAAATAACAAAGAGTCACTGAAATGCTTTGATGATATGCAGTGAAAGATGATTGCTGGTGATGTTCAGAACACATTTCATGCTTACTAATAAGCCCATCAAACCTCTCAGCTTTGTGTGGCGAGAAATGGTTTTAGAAAAATCAATCCCACAGCTTCAAAGACAACTGGGAATTTCTTTATTTCAGCATGAATTCAGCCAGACTATCCGGCAGCAGGAGAACAATCTAATCACTGTCTTTAGAAACTGATTTAAAAAAAAAAAAAGCCCATCAAATGTGTCGTAAAAACCTTCTGGGAAGTGGTGAGAGGAACAGAGCCGCAGTTATACAGCGTGACTGAATCTGACAAGACAAGGATGTGCATTAGCGCGTCGCTTCCAGCAGAATGTGTCGCCAAGTGTCATCCCGGCGACAAATGAGTCATCATATCCCTATCAGGGTTGTTTACTTTTCACCGTGTGGGAATAATCTCACTGTGTTTTCGCCTTTTGTCTGTCACAAAATCCTGTCCTGCATATTAAAAGCCTGTTGCTCCGTTGGCTTCAAAACATTCTGTCCAGATGTGCAACGACTGGAGGCCCAGGCTGCTGGTCGCGTGTGTCCCGTTGTATTCCTTTTGATGAAATGACAAAAATGTTCCCTTGATTCTTTCACGGATGTTTGAAAAAAATGAAAAATAAATCCTTTAATCTCCCATGGCAACCATTCAGCTGTGCAAAACACCTGAGTGGACCTAGCTCCGCCTCTCAGACGGAGCTCCTCCTCAGAACTGCAGTTTACGAGCTTCCACCTCACAGAGCACCACAGGACTCCTGCCCCTTCAAACTGGCCAGCACCTGTGAGAACGTCTAAGTCCAACAAAGTTTGAAGGAACAGCATTATGTAAAATCAATATTTTTGGTTAGCTAACATTATGGTATAATGTCATTTCCTCATCAAAATAATACCTGGAGTGTTGCCTTGATTCTTTCATGCATGTTTGAGAAATTGTTTAATCTCCTGTGGCAACATTTCAGACGTCCAAAACGCCTGGTTGGACCTAACTCCGCCTTCAAGGTGCAGCTCCTCCTCAGAGCTGCAGTTTACGAGTTTCTGCCTCACTGAACAGCCCCAACTCCCCACTCAGCTCCTTCAGACTAGCCCGCTGCATTTAGCAAACACCTGGTGGAATTGCAAATCTGCTGAGCTCATTATACGAGCTACATCTCAGTGAAACGCTGGTAAAAATTTAATTAAATGGTGAATAGAGGAGCCATGTTGTGATGACTTCCTGAAGGTGGAGTTTCAGGCAGGTGTGTCTCTCCAAATTAACTCCAATCAACTGAATTTACCACAGATGGACTCCAGTTTAGCTGCGGAAAACACCACAAATGCTGTGAATACTTGTGTAAATGCAAGTTTCTTCTTTTACTTTTAAGACTCAAAAATACTTTTCCCATGTTGACATAATTGGGTATTTTTGAACAGAATTTTGAGGGGGAAAAAAAAAAATCATGTCATACAATTTGGAATAGGGCTGTAATGTAAAAAAATAAAATATAATAAAAAGTGGAAAAACTGAAGTGCAATGAATGTTTGGACTAACAGAAACACACACAGACATACACACCACCAGTCAGTCTGCAGGGCCGAACCTACCGACCGAGATCTCAAAATTGGTGTCCCTGAGTACTTAAAAAAAAACAACACACACACACACACATGCGCACACACACACACACTCAAAAACAGACAAATCCATCAAACGGAAAAAGAAGAACAAAATTCATAAACACAGATATAACAAAAAACAAACAACAAAAAACCAACACATTTCCGTCACTGAAATTAAAGTGAAGTCCTCTCGCAGTAAAAACTACCTAATTTCACTTCATAGATAATAATTCGCCCCACATGAGGAGAACCAGAAGTCCTTCAGTCATGTCAGAATAACAAGCTTTACCATGATGGGAGATATTACTCTAATTAAAGTCCCGGCTGCCACAGCTGCTGTAATCTGTAAGTGGTGTTCTCTGTGTGAACACACACACACACACACGAGCTCGTTCGTGTGTGTGAGCTCATAAAAGTTTCTCTCAGCCTTTAAGTGCTAATCACTCAGGTCATTATTACCTTGAAAAATTTCAATTTAAAGAAAAAAATAATTTAAATCCACACAGTGGCTTTTTCACCTGCCATCTGCTGTGTGGGAAACCAAATCTCACCGACAGACACTCAGATTTCAGAGATATTAGCCAAGGGACCCGGGGACTCAGTCTGGAGGCACAGCAGGGTAACGCAAAGTATGTTTTAGATGCATAAATTAAGGAGAAAATGATTGGACAGACATGAAAACTATATATATATATATATACAGTATATATATATTTTTAATAAAAAAAAAAAAAAGAAAGATTAAAAGGGACTTTGCTAGTTTCTCCTTGACGATTGCTGACATTCATCAAACGATTCAAGATGTACGAAGGTGTTTATTGGAGGAAGTGGCGAATCACAGTTGGGGAAACACAATGTCTCCAGCTCTGAATCAACAGCTGACATGTCCCTCTATCAAGGGCTTGCTTTGGGCCGGGGGGTTAACCGTTGCCAAGTGCTGCAATGCAGAGTACCAGCGCCATGAAACTCACTCCTTTTAAAACATTCTGTTACAAGCAGACACTTCAACGTGATTAACCAACATAATAGGAAAGTGGAACACGCGGCTTTCCATACATTTCTGAAGATCTAAAAAATGCTGTGCGTCGGTGTTCAGCCACCTTGTTGACCAGTAGAATCAACGACGGCTATTGCCATGAGAAGATGGATAGTTAGAGTCCCGCCTGTGTGTGATTTAATCCGTCTGTCCTATGAAAACCTCAGAGGTTTGTTGGAGGGGATGTAAAACAAACAGCAGGCGGGTCGGGAAGAAAGTTCTGGAAAGGTTTAAATCAGGGTTAGGTGAGAAAACCATTTCCCAAACTTTGAACGTCTCACAGAGAACTGTTCAGTCAATCATCTGGAAACGGAAACAGTTTGTCACAACTGCAGACCCACCAATATAAGAACGTCCGTCTAAATATAATTAATGTTCTGGACTTGTATGGTGCTGTGGATCAATGATTCTCTGAGTTCTCTCACACAGCTCCTGTCTTAACACGATGTCTTACCTTTTTCTTTCAGTGCCATCTGCTGAAATACACCATTAAGCCAGAAACAACCAATCAGAGTCAGGAGGAGGGGCTTAGTGCTGTCAGTCACCCTCCCGTTTGCTCTCTGCTCTGCTACAGCACCTTCCTACTGGATCCTGTCAGAAATGCTAGTTAGCTTGGCCACCAATGATGGCGGATAAACTGTTTTCCTGGTACGGTAAGTTGTTTCTCCGCCATTAGAACACTTAGCAGCGCTAACATGAGAGTGATTGACAGCGCTAAGCTCCTCCTCCTGACTCTGATTGGTTGTATTTTACTGGGAGTGGTGCATTTCATTAGATGTCAAGAGGAGCTCACTCATTTTTACAGATTGTCTCTCGTGGTGTAATGTCACAACATGGTGACAATGTTAACAAATAAAAATGTAAAAACATATTTCTGTAAAATTTACATACCGTAGCTTTAAGAGTGATTCAGCCAGCTGCGACAGAAATATCTTTTTTAGACAGGATGTGCAATTGACCCCATTACCAGGAGACGCTGACAAACCATTACGCTCCCAGTTTAGAGAAATAATCATAATCTAGACTGGATTAAGAAAAGTGTCTCTATGGTGAATCCACGCAAAACTAAATTAAATTGTCACAAAACATCAATATGTTTGATCGTACCATATTTACATCCTCATCGCCATTTTGATTTGTCACGTCTTTTCACCATGCTGGTCATTTTTACTGAGTCTGTTTTGATGAAGTAAAATTGGGAAGTAAAGGATGAGAAAACCAACGTGGACAGAGGAGCAGAGCCTGCTGTTGGAACAGGACGTGGTGGAGGACAGAGACATGTTGAAATACCAGATTCGGTCCAGGGATCACACGGTGCACACAGAGCGCATTGCCATGCAGATGAATGCATCGTTCCGCCTGCCGACGCGCAGCAGCCCGGAATGTGAGAGGTGCTGCTGTGTGCTGCAATCAAACGGCAGAAAAAGGAGACGAGCGAGGCGTGACGCAGACATGGGGGTGTTGTAGATGACCATTAGACTGTGGCTGCTGACATCATCATCATGCACAATACAGCAAATACACGTTTATGTATTTAACGTTTGTTATTATATTCTAAACTTTATTTATTCGAAACCTTATTTCTCCAATCTGGTTTTGTTCGTTTGAAACGTTTCTGAAAAGTTTTTTTTAATCGTTTATAAAATAAGATATATAAGATATAAAATCTTGTTGGCTATATTTTGTGTATGTCGGCCCACTTTTCATTAACTGTGTTTCGTGCTCTGATATTTATTTGTCTGTACTAGAGGTTCACCCTTGACATTTCCTGCTGCAAAGCTTTGTCGACATTCCACCGATGCTGAAAAAACTCGGTGGTGTTCCCATCAAATAAGAAACAGAATTAAAAATCACACGTGAATGAGCTTGTTCATGCAATAAGTCATCACAAAACACGCCCCGTCATCATCTTCCTCCAACTACTTCCTGTCATCTTCTTCTTCATGGTTCACGGAGCTGCCAACAAATGCTGCAATAGAGAAGTAGAGTTAGCCACTCTGAGCTGTTTTGGTCCTTAGAGCAGTCAGCAGCTGAGTTTCTGTGAAGGTTAACCAGTCAGATATTTACATTTATTCGGTGAGACACACAGTAGTAGCTTAAAACAGGGCTGCACCGATTGCAGTTTTATTGCCGACCACAGAGTACAGATCTTTTCAAAAAGCCTGACCTGCCGATTCCGATTTTGGACGATACCAATTTTTTTGTCTAGAATGTTGCTTGATATAGCAAGAAAGTTGCTGAATTGGCAACAGTGGGGTAACTGTTATTAACTGTAAACGTGCAGACATGACCTGGTGGGCCGGTCTGTCAGTCAGGACTCAGAAATCAGTGGCGGATTTTTAAACCTTTGCCAAGGTAGATCAAATCGGCGAATAAGATCGGCTTCACATGTAAAAATCGGCCAATCACTGATCTCCCAAAATTAAGGAAATCTGCACTGATAAATCGTCTGGCCAATAAATCGGTGTAGCCCTAATTGAAATGATTTGTTTAATCTTGTTTAATCAGCTACCGCGTCTCCTATGGTCTTATCATTGACTACAATCTCAGATCTACACCACGTCCTCCAGCTCTGCCAGCAGCAACTTTGTACACCATCAGGTAAAACATGGGCTACTTTTGCTTTGCATTGTCCCAACCTGAAGAAAATAAGTGAGTGTGATTGCATATAAAATTCTTGATGCAAATCTCTTATTGTTCAGCCTGGTGTACTTTAAGATGTGTTATAAAATATTTTCAAGGCTTGCTCTACATGCCCCTTTCTGACTTTGAGCGCCTGCCCCTCCACAGGTCTGTGCGCGACCCTCGTTGCTAGGCAATAGAGTGCAGAGGTGTTCGGAGAGCAGGAATATGTTCTCTGGCATTTTCTGACGTGCGTTAAAGGCAGCAGCAAAGGACGGGGGTTAATGAAGAGCTGCGTTAGGTGGAGGCGCTCTCGTCCTGCTATGAGCGTTTACTTCTCACACCGAGAAGCAAAGGAGCGAGTTAGTAATGAGAGAAGACTCGACTTCACCCTCAAAGACAGGAAGATCTTTTTCCGAGTGAGAATTCATGTGAAGGATTGGCGTGAACAACTGGGTGCGTGTGTGTGTGTGTGTGTGTGTGTGTGTGTGTGTGTGTGTGTGTGTGTGAGCTCCAACCATTACACTGCTTCTCAATCTCTCCTTCACTGTCAAGTAATCCCATGTCTTTTGCCAATTTCTTTGCTGTTTGTGGATTGGTTTGGTTGAGATAATCTGGGATTAACACCGTCAGTCGGTGGTGACGTTCTCCTCAATCAAGGCAGACGTGTTCATCATTGACGGGTACTCATACTGCGAGCCTATGCATATTTCATGACATGTAGTTGACTATGTATGCTCTCTTCTACCACAGTTTATAAAAAGGTTTGAACCTCCAGCTCGCCATCTCTCCAATTATGATCTTGTTCAGGATTCCACGGGCCAATCAATGATTGCAGTCTGCTTCCAATCAAATCACTTGCATGCAACAGCTGGCTATGTCAAGCAAGTAGCACCCTTGAGATGGCTCCCCAAAAAATGGGAAAGAACTGTGCAGAATGTCTGAATAAAGATGCCTGCCTGGGGGAAGAAAGCTGTTTAGAAGGAGCTGTACAAACGTCATTCAATCTTCAGACAAACAAGAAAAACACGTGGGCAACCAGTTCATCTCAAATAAGTTCCAAGAATCCATCCGTCCATTGTCTGTACTGGCTTATCCTTGAAGGGTTTTGTTTGGGTTGGTGCCTAACTCCAACAGCCAGAGGACGAGAGGCGGGGGACACACTGGACATGTCCATCATGATGGGACGCAGAGACACGCGGGACAAACTACCATGCATACACACACTTAAACCTAAGTTTAAAGAGCTCAGTTTCCAACAATTCAATCTCACAAACACAATCTTTTTGGAAAGGTTGGTTAGGAGGTGGCCCTGTTATGGACTGGCGACCTGTCCAGGGTGACCCCGCCTCTCCCCCGTTGACCGCTGGAGATGGGCACCAGCACCCCTCCTGACCCCACTAGGGATAAACATGTCCAACATTGGATGGATGGATGGATGAACAGATGCTAGGAGATGTTTGTGGATGAACGAACCATCATATATGCAGCGGTATGCTCCGAGAACCCTAGAACAGGCATTTCGGAGGCAGATTGCCTCTTTAATATGATAATTGGGAATGTTTTGCAGACTCCAATTATCAGAGCAATTTCCCCTGTGCCATGCTAACCAAGCAGAAGACCCCAAACCTGAAGTGTGGAGTTCTCATTAGCGAACCAGGTCTGTTCATTTGAATACCACGACCCTTCATGTGGATAGTTACCTCATGTGAGTCTGGAGGTTTCTGTAGGGTTTCTCTCATTCATTGGGACGGATGGATTGTGTTTGTGTTTTGACTCAATGAGCTCATACATTTATCATATAGGAAGACCTCTTGTACGCAAGTCCAAACCAGCACACAAAAGTATAAATTAAGGGAGTACATTGCTGCAGTTATTTCAGCTTCATCTCTGATCATGGGCGAAATCTTCATTATTATTATTTATAAAATATTGTTACTCTTACAAGGTGGTGTGTCCCAGCGCATAGTTACAAAGAATTGGAAAAAAGTGGAAAGAAAATTATAAATTGTATTGAACTGCTTTCAAAAAAGAGAAAACAATCTGAAAAGTGTATTTTGAGTCCAGCTGTGAGTCTTTTGAGGTGGATCTTTACCAACTTTGCACATCTAGAAACAAAAAAAAAAGACTATTTTTTTTATTTGGAGTGCATCTGTGGACTGTTTATGTCAAGTCTCGCCACAGATGGGTATTGTGACTTAAGCTTAAATAGTTTGATACTATCAAATTGTTCAAAGGTAAATTTACTAAGTATGAACTTCTGAATTTGAAGATAAACAAAGTCTGGTATTATTCAGGGAATGAATAAACCAAAAAATATTTCCAAATCTTTACTTGACAGAGGAAAAGATTGTTTCACTCTTATCACTTGACTAAGGAAACAGAAACTGTAATGTGTCTTTTTGGTAACATTTTATTTGAAGGGGTCATTTAGTAAATAATGACATTTTTAATGCAAAGTTGACACTTTTAATGGACTCCTAATGCAAGTTTCAATGAAACTTTGCATTAAAAGTGCCATTATTTACCAAATTACACTTCATGACAACACAAAGACTCCTTCATTTTCATAACAGCGTCATGTCCAAACACCCCTTCAAATAAAGTGTTATTGTCTTTTTATATCGAGTGCACAAAGTTTGGCTGTATGGTGTGAAACAATTTGTTCACATTGGGTTTTTTAAAGAAGCTCAAATGATGTTAAGTGTTAAACACAAAGTATGTTAGCAGGAAATGATCTGAAGTCCAGAAATTATCTGGACTTTCTGAACTAGTTAGAGACTTTCTGCTGCAGCTCTAAATTAAGTTTCAGTGCATGTTTTTATTAATGTTGTTCAGCCATTGTTTTTTTTCTATTTTTATATAATCCTCATTCTTTTTGGAAAATGAAAATAACAGCAATTAGGCTTAGAAAGTTTGTCTGTTCCTATTGGTCGACATGATTTCTGTTTTACTGGAAGCTCAGTGAGTCACTCTGAACCCGCAGCCTGATAATGACATGAAATGCAACATTTCAGCCAGCAGGGCTTTCAGTCTGAAGTCATGGTGGCACCAAAGGGCTTCAACTTAGTAAAAAGAACCTGATGACACCGGGTCGGTCCATTTGTGCCTCATCCACCAGGCTGCTCCTTTTTAAAGATAAAAATAAAAAAAAACAGAAGAGAAATAAACATTTTAAAAGAAACTCTCTTTAGCTTCTTTCTACATGAGATTCAATTTGTGAGTAGTTCTTACTTTGAAATAAAAAAAAAAATCCCTTTTTATTACTTAGTCTGAAAAACATGCAGGAAAACACAAAGGTTTTGACTTTGTTTCATCATGAGGTAACGCATCAGATTCCAGCTGCCTGAATGTTCCCAGGAAAACTTTTACCTTCTTCCCCCTGAAGCATCAGAAGAGAACGAGGGAATTGAACAAGTGGTTGTTGTGGTTCGACTCACACCTTCCAAACAGAACAACACACCACCAGTGACTCACACACACACACACACACCCACCCACCCACACACACACACACACACACACACACACAAACACACAAACACATCCTCTGCTGATTAGAGCTCTCCTCTCCTCTGCTTGATAAATATGTAATTGCTATGCAACTCCTCAGCTTTTTAAATTCATATTTATATACATTTTATTTTTTCATCACAGCTGCTCTGGCGTCTTATTGGGTCGAGATGAGCAGAGACATGTTTTCACTGTCTTTCACTCGCTGATATGAAGAGGACAATTTTCTTGCAGAAAGCGATACTCAGAAGATGTATGATTGAATCCGACCTAAACGTGTTTTTTTTTGTTTTTAAATTGTTTTTCCTCTCTGGTCGTAAAATATTGCCTCTTCGTTGGTCAAAGCTCAAAAATGTCCCCCACATGAGGAAGTGTTTGGTTTTTAACCATCGTCTTGCTCTGTCCCTTCAAGTCTTTGTGAGGAAAAAGGGCTGCTTTGTGCAGTTTTGGGACTTGCTTGATATAAATAAAGTACAGTTTTATAGTTAGTTTAAAGGCTCTTATGTGGAAGGGAAGAATATATTGAGAGCTTTTGTGAAATGATCCAGAATCAACGTCATAAGATGGAGTGTTGGAGAGAGATTTGAGGTGGAAGATTTTGTTACTTACTGGTTTTACAGTTCAAAAGGGATTTAAAAACATGTCAATTATATTTTTGCTCCATAATGTACTGTCTGTTCTTTAAGGTGTTGCTTCCATTTCATCAGCTGCGTTTAATTATGCAAACTGAAACTACGACATGGTCATTTTGAAAAACAAATCACTTTTTTCACAAATATTGTGGCGTTAGGACGAGGTGGATTTTCAGTCATATTGAAATTTGTGTGTTTTGCAAAATCACACGAGTCACGTGATCAACAACCGGATGTTACTACTGGTGGGAACGAAGAAGACGACAGGAAGTGGCAGGAGGATGATGATGATTGGCGCGGCACCGTTTCCTGATGACGTCTCGGGTGAACAAACTTATTCATGTGTGATTTTAAGTGCGTTTCTTATTTAATGTGAACTCCGCACTTGCAAAATTGTGTGTTTTTTTTTCCTTTTACATATTGACAAAGTTTTTGCGCACATTTATAATGGAAACGCAGCTGCTACTTTATCAACAAAACCAAATTTTGAGATTTGTCATGGCTTTTCCAACAAATCTCAAAATTTGTTGGAGGAGCCAACAAATTTTCCAACAACTCTATTCCGTGATCCTGCAAAAAACAGGAACTGTTTACTACGTCCGGACAAAGTCAGTCAATTTACAGATTTCTTCTGTTTTTGCCTCTTTTTTTGGTGAGAAACTCAGATAAAACCATTTTGAATAGCAAGAATGATAACCTGGGTAGATTATACTTAAATTAACAAAATGCTATTTCAAATTGATTTTGCTTACAGACCCACCCTTACATTTTATGAGAAAGTTGAAATGTTGATCGAAAAACCTGCTCATAAATATACCAGTAATTGAACCATCATTTTTGTTGCAACCCGACAGCTGACAAACTCATCAGATGAAAACATCTGCCATGTTGAGTTTGGTTACCTGTTAGATGAAACTGGAGAGAAAATGACAAAAAATAATAACATTAATCACAGAATGATTCAAACTTCATATCTCTGCTCATCTGTGCTGCCAGCCTCCAGCTGGTCCTTCGCTCTGTGTGAGGGCCAGGCTGCAGCTACCAGACAAACTTCACAATTTGCACAATCTGCACAGCTTTTGGTTGATATAGTTACATTTCAGGCCAATCCATTATCAACAACGCGTAAGGTGAGACATGTTTTAGCGGTCGGAGACGCTCCCCGCAAGAGAAATGTCGCTACTTCTTTCCTGAATGTAGAAGATTAAGTCTCCTCTGAGACGTTCTCTGTGTAAAGCTCCCAGTTAAAACGGAACGGAGTTCAGTCTAAAGACGCCCAGGAGAAGCTCTCCATCTTTATTTATGTTGCATGGCTACACGTTGGAATAAAATGTTGCAACCCTAACCGAGCAAACAGCAGACTGGAACTAGATGGAATAAATGAACAAACCACTTAGACTGATGGAAAGTAATCACAGTGCCACTGAAAGAATCAATGGGTAATAATAGAAAACAGGAGAATTACAGGTAACCGAATGCAACGGGGGGAAGGGAGCAGGTAGGGACAAATGAGGAAATGATAAACCGCTGAGAAAGGCAGCAAATGCAAGGCTGGGGGTGAGAACAAAAACTAAGAGAAAAAAGGCGAAACAAAATCTGAACAGTAACAAAAACAAACACTTAAAGACAGGGGTCCCCGAAGTCGGTCCTCGAGGGCCGGCATCCTACATGTTCTTGCCCTAGAGGTAGTAAAAAAATTTTCAGCATGTCAATGTTCTTCTTAGGCCTTCTAACGAGCCATCATTTCCTCCAGGTGCATTAAACCAGGAAGAGAACTAAAACATGCAGGATGCTGACCCTCGAGGACCCACTTTGGGGACCCCTGACGTAAAGGAGAGGTATCATGTAAAATTGTTTCTTTTTTAAGCTTTACATCATATTATATCATTCCCTCATTCCAACAATCCTGGAGCGTTAGTTTGATTTATACTGCAGTATGACAGAACATCCACCTAAAGCTCTGCATGCCGCTCTTGCCTTGGTGAAGGTCAGTGAACATTTTGAAAAAGATTTTGTAAAAGGAGAGCTCCAAAACCACTGGTGACCAAAACATAAGACAAAGGGTTTGAGAGGAGAACTGTCAGCTTCTAAGTCGAGTTTTTATTGCCTGAGGGTGACTGTGGAAGCCGTGACAGACACATTAATCTCCATCCACTGCATTCAATTATCAATAAAAGTCCTCCCTGTGTATTTACTGTTGCAACGTGTTGACAAATGCCACGAGATATACATACAAGTTTTCTTATACTTGTTATGCTCTCATGATGTTTGACCATTCTTGCAAATTGACTATTCGAGTGGATGCAGTAAACATCTGTCGCATGTGAAACTGATAACGTTGTTGAGGAAACCTGCCAATCAAAAGAGAGATAGACAGAGACCATCTCAACAGTGTCAGTCCTGTGTGCTACAGCAACCACCTCCTTATTAGAAATGGTTGGAGCGCTGTCTGTGTGGGAGAGATAAAATGTGAGGAGGTTCTGTCCTCTTTGTGTCTACGAGTCCAGATTTTACAATAATAAAGCGTTGATGCCTTGAATGCATTTCCAGCATTACTCTTGACAGCCGGAGCGCACAGGTTGACTTGCTTACTTATTCTGCAGAGAGGACTATGTGATGCAGAGAGTCTCCTAAGTCTGTTGTGCCACAACAAGTTCACAGTGAATCTCAGCATGGCAGGCTCTTTGTAACAGTAATGGCTTAAATCCTTCAGGTCAGGGTGTCTAAAAAGATTCTCCATTGTGATACCTGATCATTCTTTTCAGGAGAGTTTGTGTGGTAAAACACTAATGTTGTACGAGAAGGCTTGGCTCCCTGTCTCCTCTCGTTCATCCCTAAAGTCTTCTCTTGCGTTAAAGTCAGGACTCTCTGCCAGGAAGTCAAGTTCCTTCCCACTCTTCATTCTTGCCCTTATTGACTTGGCTTTGTGTGCTGGTGCACCGTCACGTTGGAACAAAAACGAGTCAACCCAAAATGTACCCACAAATCTAAAAGTTGGAGGTGTGTAACTATGGGTAGTGAAACATTCCCAGCTCCGTCCACTTTACTTTTGCACAAACACTTGACTGTGAACTATTCAGTAGTGAGGAAACACCACCACTCCTCTGTTGAATTGCCACTTCAATGTAGCAGAGAGATTTTGCGTCCCTCCTGAGGGCTAGGTAGTCCAGAACTTTATCTCCTAGCTGAGTCTTCCATGGAAAATGGGCCTCAGACTAAAAGTTCCCACATACTGTACTTGAACATACAGCACAAATTTTGTGAGCTGCACAAACTCCGCGCGCATAATGTCCATCTACGGTTGAGATTTCATACTTCAGCGTACCAATTTCTTCCAAATTCATTTATTTCCCACAACCTGAATGGGTACTAGATAGTTTGATGATCTAGGTGGGTGCCGAGCCACGGTCTAATCCACCAGGGAATCCACCACACACCTGTTGGCGATGCACAGAGTGGCAGTGTGAATGCTACATGTCATTCCGACTGTTGGCGTCTTATAACCTAGGTGTCACATACAAAATAATTCTATGAGAACACCATTTTCCACCAATCAGTTGACTGTGTGACACAGAGTACACGTACACGGTTGTAAATGTTTTCCATTGCACCCAAGTGTCTGTCCCTGTTGAGCCTGCCTCGAGTGCACTTAGACCTCTGCAGAATGAAGTACGCCAGGGTACGTGGGAGCCTTAAGAGTGATTCAAAGATTCTGGATTCCGGAGACCAAGGTGACTGAACGTGTGTGACATACAGAGGAAGCTCATGGTAGAGCCACTGCTTCTCTACATTGAAAGGAGTTAGGTGAGGTACTTTGGGTATCTGACCAGGATGCTCTAAATGTGCCTCCCATTGGAGGTTCGCTGAGCATGCCCCAGTGGGAGGAGACCCCTGGGAAAACCCAAATCTCACTGGAGGGTCTATATATAATCCATCCAGCCTGAGAACACCTCAAACCTTCCCAGAACAACATGAAGGATGTCGCTGGGGAGCAGAATGTCTGGAACTCACTCCTGGACCTGTTGGATGGATGGATGGATACATGGATGGATCAATAGATGATGGATGGATGGATGGATGGATGAATCAGTGGATGGATGGATGGATGGATGAATCAATGGATGGATGGATACATGGATGGATCAATAGATGATGGATGGATGGATGAATCAATGGATGGATCAATAAATGATGGATGAATCAATGGATGGATGGATCAATAGATGATGGATGGATGAATCAATGGATGGATTGGCGGATGGACGGACAGACACCACAGATGGCATCATATTACAGCAGCAGGCTGGATTCCACCAAGCTCTTGAGAGAGACCCATTCTTTCACAGTTGTTTGTAGAAACAGTCTACATGCCAAGGTCATGGATTTTACACACCTGTCACCATTGAAGGCATTGGAACATCCCAATTCACTTATGGGAAATGGATACTTCTGTAAACGCTGACGATGCTCTATAAAATATCGATAACAGTTCAGTGACTTTTCAGAGAACTGCTCTCAGTTCTAGCCTCTCATAGACAAAACGGCGTTACTCTCCATAAATCTAGCCCCACTCGTGAACTCCTTCTTACACAACACAGTCCATTGTGTTAAGATATTCCAGACATGTGCCTGACAGTGACTTGACACTGGCAGACACAACAGTGGTGCTTCCTGAAAAAATAATCACATTCTCACAGCTTTTCAAGAAAGAAAGAGAGAGAAGAAGATGCTGATGAGTGTGGCAGAAAGACGGTAAGAGAGAGAGCGCGTTCCACACTTTTCTTCCAATTGAAAGTTTTCTACCTCCCTCTTTTCCTCTCTCTCTCTGCCTCATCGCCTTCAGCTTCTCTCCCTCCGTTGATGCAGTCACACTCCTCTTCCCCCCTGTGCCCAGCAGCCATCTCTCAACCCCCCGCTCACGCAGGAATCCGTCTCCGCACTCTAATGCTCAGATCACAAGTGCTGTCTTTCTGTAATCCTCGTCCTTTTTTTTCCTCACCCCTCTATGCTGCAGCATGAGCGCTGAATGCAGCAGTTACCACAACACCGACGGTGTGTTCGTGGAGGCGTTCTCCTGCCCCAAACCCGGCAGCGCTGCCTTCGCTGTCTACTGTTGCGGCTTTAATGATGTGAAGTATTGCTGCGATGACCCCAACAGCTTTTTTCCCTACGAGTATGGATACATGTGGTGGCTGAGGTGAGCATAGTTTTCCTGCGTTTAAGACTGATGTTCTCTTAATGACTCTTAAAGACTTAATTGAGTTTGTCAGTGTGTTTACAACTGCCATTAAGTGATGTTGTTCCTAAAAAGGCTAAAGTTGTTTGCATTTCTTTTTTTAGATTTTCTGGTCTATAGATGAGCATGATTAGAAAACCTTCAAAAGCTTTTCTTTTACTCCTCCTCCCCCCATTGCTTATTGTCTGGAGGATAACCTGATAACTGCGTGACCCTCTGTTGTTTTTCCTCAAGTGTGTTTGGTTTCAACCACTAAAAGAATGAAAACATTCTGATTTATCTCAAAGTCTACAGTAGCTTTGGTCTGAAACAATTGTTTGCACATGTTTAAATGTTAATTATTGTTCCCACCTTCCTGTTTTGACACCTGTTTAATGTTTTTTTTTGTTCAGCCTACCAGCCGTGTTTCCTAATCGATCACCCTGTCTCCTCTCAGTATCGGTGCTCTTGTAGGTCTATCAATCGCAGCCGTGGTGCTCCTCGCCTTCCTCATCACCGTCTGCGTCCTCTGCTACCTTTTCATAGCCACCAAACCCAATCGCCTTGACAACGGCCTGCCCCTCAGAGCACCAGGTCAGGATGGGTGTGTGTCAGACTCTTCATTTTATTTTATTTTTTTATGTGGTTCCTGAAAGCCTTAAATTAGGATGGATTTCTACCCTTTGAATATGTGTGTGTGTGTGTGTGTGTGTGTGTGTGTGCCAGGTAGAGGTTGTTTTGTAATGGAGCTGAACCACCTGCACTGCCGCTGATCTATGACACATCACCAGCAGTGATATTTCTATGCGCTGCATACATATCCCTTCATTCAGACATCTACTATTAGATTATGCTCAATGTTAAAAAATGTGCTGCTGGAGTGTCATTTCTGAGTTTGGCCTTGATTTTGATTTCAGCAAGTTACATGATTGGAATTTCCATGTTTCTGGAAAGAAAAGAAAAAAAAAACAGCTGCAGGCAAACAAGACAAAATGCAAAACCCAAGAAAATCCTTTTCAGGTTTTTGATGCTTGATGGAAGATAAGTCCAAACTCTTTAGGTTTTCACTTCAGCTCTGTTTCTCACTCGTCTAACTCCATAACATATTTAAAATGTTGTTTTCTAGCCCTGACCTCATCCTAGTTTGTTCATAACCCTGTTGGCCTTACTTCCCGAAATAGTATGTAGAAATGTCATGTTGCCCCTGCTCTCTGAGCAACAAAATGATGAGTAAGGCACGTTAGCTTCATGACAGTTAGCAGCATTTCCACTTTTCAGAATCAATGCCACACTCTCTATAAACGGCTGGGTTGAAAACAAACCCATCTAAGGTGGATGAGAAATGGGCAAATCAAGCCCTGAGTTTTATATTTTTGCATTTAGTTTATTCTAAGATATTATGAGCAGCAATGTGAATCCCCAGTATTGGTGCGGATTAGGAACCACAGCCACCTACAAAACGTTCAAATTCATGAATACTTGAGAATCCCTCTGTGAACGCTTATAAATGCTTAATTTAGTTGACCTCTGTCAGCTTTACGCCATTTTATAATGTTAATCCCTCATCCAAAACATACTTTTGGTGTTCTCTTGATTCTTTCCTTTAATCTCCCATGGCAACCACCTGGGTGCACCTAGCACGAAGGACGAAGCCCCTCCTTGATGCTGAAGTATTCGAGTTTCCACCACAGCACTCCCCCACTCTGCTCCTTCAGACTAGCCTGCAGCAATTAGCAAACACTTGGTGGAACTGCAGATCTGCTGAGCTTATTATGTGAGCTACTTCTCAGTGCAACGCTGGTAAAAACATTGTTAAAGGGTTAATAGAGGAGCCATGTTGTGATGACTTACTGAAGGCGGAGTTTCAGAAAGAGCAGGAGTTTCTTAAAGAGACAGAGACCCAATTTCAAGACTTTAAGTCCTATTTGATATATGCAGCATTTTTGTAACACCTGAAGGTAACATAGTTAATTGATTGTGCTATAAAATGACAGTATGTGCCTGGAAAATACATAACACTGCTCCTTTAAGATGCATTAACATGCAGAGTGGAAACCATCTGAGCTACAACACAAACCAACATGTACAGTTTTCTTTATTTCTGCTTTTGGGGAAAAAACATCCAATCAGTGTCAAAGGGAAATAAAAGAGTAAACATGAAAACAACTTTTTTATGCACATAAGGTAAAGTTGCACTTATTTCTAATGTAGTATTTATCTATCGATCAATCGATCAATCGAATGTGGAGTCACGTTCCACAGAATAGACGAGGTCCACTCTAAATATCTTGCATGCAATTTAAATCTCTCTTCTTTTCATTGAACTTGAAGCTAAGTGTTGGCTCAAGATAGGGTTCAAGAACAATATAGACATCAACAATTTAATTTCCTGAATGTGTAGCAATTTTTCAAAACTCAATTTTAAACCAAGGTTGCACTGACTGGTTATTTTCACAAAACAAACAAACGAGAAAAAAAAAAAAAACATGCAAAAGAAAATACAATAGAAATATGGCTTTCATTCAAACTGCTATAATATTTTTGATTTTTACTTTACGGTGATTTATCAGTCAGCTAGTCTGACCAGAAGTGCTTCAGGATATGCCAGAGGCAAATAACTTTCTGCCCACTTCTTCCTGCATAACATAAACTGCAATGGCGTGTTTTTAAACAAAAGTTACTTTACGGTATTAACACTGCGTTTTAATCGTGACTAGCTGTTAGCGTTTGCCGGGACCGGCTATTATGGAATTGTGCTAAATAAATATCTTTGTGGTTTTCACTGCAGGTGAGATGCTAACTGTTCATATGCATGCAAATAATGTGAATCTCATCAGACACAAAACTTAAAACGTCACATTTAAGAAGTGATTGTCTAACCTGGACGTCACCTTCTTACGTTCCTTTGAGCCAGATTTCGCAGGATTCCATCCTGGCCAATCAGCAAACAGGAGGAGGAGTTGTGAACGACGAGGTCAACTTTCCGCCCACGGTTGTAGTTTAGCAATGGAAGCGGAGGAAGTGAACGAAGCCGTTCCAAATATGGAGCAAATAAAGTCAGAGCAAGAGGAATGTTAAAGTCATGTTATTGCTGGAGAAAGATGTAGTTCGGTTTGGCAGGATATTTCCAGTGAGCTTCACACGGGCCTGTCTTCACGAAAGAGCTGGCACATTGCACACCAAACGTTAGTGATTGGATCAAATCAGAACCCATCACTTCAAACTTCAAAGAGAGTCTACGCCTCCAAGCAATCTTTTCTTAATTTATAGTGTTATAACTGTGTCCAGATCCAATGCACAATTTCATGCTTCCTATTTGCGCTCGAGCTCCTCAGCATAAGTACCTCTTCATACCATCTCCTCCTGTTGTTGCTAGCAGTTTGGTTTGTTTGTTTGTTGTTGTTTTCTGATGGGTTCTTGGCTTTTTTTCCTCGAATTTGTTTGGGGTTTTTTGTTATAAATTTTCCTCATTTTTGGTAGAACTGTTTATTTTCAGCTTCCTGCTACCTCTCAGCATTTCTCTCTTTATCGTTACATGACACAAAGGCCTCTAGCCCAGCGCTTCCCAATTCCAGTCCTCAGTCCTGCTCTGCATGTTTTTGATGTGCCTCTATTCCAGAACAGCTGATCCAAATGATTGCTTGACCTCTTCTGCAGCAATCAAGTACTGCAGAAGCCTGTTAATCAGCCACAGATTCAATTCCGGTGTGTGGCAGAAGGGAAACACCTAAAACATGCAGTAGGGCGTGAGAACCGGACTTGAGAATCAAACGCTAATTTGTAGCCCCAGTATTTTTTAAGATTATTTAATCATTTAAAAAACAACGTAAGGGAAAAAAATAGGTAATTTGAAAATAGTAACAGATACGTAACAAGACCCAACGTTATGTGTTGGGTAGCTAGCACTAGCTTTCATTCGCTACATCCTTGGCTATATTGGCTATAAGCTAACGTTACCTTAAGTGAATAAACTGGTTTGTAGCGTGAACTACAGTCATTAACACAACCCACTGGCATTAACTGGATACCTTGAAAGGTCATGTGACATCAATATAATCAATATCTAAAGAGATATAGTGAGAAAAGTGAAAACCCTCAAAGCAGTGGAAAGCTAGCCTAGCCGCTAATCAGACAGAACCCTGCTTTGTCGAAATTAGTGATTTAAAACAACCCAAACAAGGTTATTTATGAACACTACATATCCATAGGGTAGAAATAACTGATATTAAATGCTGACAATTCCAGAAGATATTCAGCTGAGAAGCGTCTGTATTACTACACGACGTTGAGACAGTAAAAGCTGCCTTAGTAAAATAACATCTTGGGATAAGAAGGCAACAGGTGCAGCAAAGTGGGTTTATGCATGTAGTGATCTGTATTTTTGAAGTGACTGGTTTGAAGTTTAGCTAAATGTATTCATTTTTGTCTGTTTCGCTGATCAAAAACCTACTGACATGTACCTGCAAAGCTGCACCTTTAATCAGAACAAGTTTAACTATCACCTTCGTCAGATCCATTGTGGACTCAAAGCGAAACTAAATTATTCCTGCAATCAGAGGAGGCTTTTTTTCCCCCCAGCTTTTCCCATCAGACTAGAAATTAAGATTATTGTAACTGAAGAGTGATTCTAAAATCAACAGAGAAAGCATGTGGCGTTTTCATTTTATCAACTGAAGGCCCGTGTGGGGAGAAAAATCCTCACTTCACGTTTATTATTGGGTTACTACCGACCACAAAAGAAGCTCTGTTTTCTAAATACTATTACCACAATAGTCTCTTAGTGAGATCAGATCAGGTATTATTAGGTTTAAGAAATACCCAGTAATTTAGTTACCTTGTTTTATGATCAATAATGTTTCATTATAGTGCGTGAACTCCAGGCCTTCCCATCGCTAACCTCGTTCTCCACCTACAGCTGGAAACCGCTTCTCGAATACACAGTGGACGTGATCTGATTGATTTCAATCATAGAAAGTGCCAGATCAATATTAAATCTTTTTACTGCACAGCTGTAGACGTTTACAAAGCAGCTAAATATGTTTGATCAATCTTCCAAATACTCTTTAAGTCATCCAGTTTTTTGCATAGTGAATTAAATGCTAACAGATTAACGGATAACTGTCAGGAAATAAAACAGGAATCTAATGTTTATGTGGTAACTTAACAGTTTTAGAAACCCGACCTACAGAAATGCAGGGTTAGAGCTGCAGCAGATGTTGTTGATTTGATAAATAAATGGGTTTTTTTAATCATTAGACACTTGAGACTTGATTCTGACTTGGGTCGAAAAACTTTAGACTTAGATCTGGCCCCTCTGAGATTTGAGACGTAACTTGAACTTGGCCCTGCAAGATTCGAGACTTGACTTGGAAAAGGTGACTTGTGAGCATCTTCGATACAAATATTTATTTGTTCTTTCAGGCCGTCCACTTTTTCTTAGAAAGTTGAGGGTCCGGCTGATTTGAACCAATTTGAAGGGTAAAAGTTGATGATGAAGAAACAAAGAAAATCTACATAAGTGTCATAAGACATAAAAATAAGGTGATTACGAACCTTGTGTCATTTGTGCAACAACACATATCTTGTTTTACTCTCAACTTGACTCAGTTGATAATGATAAGGCTTCATTTAGCCTCTTCTCTATCCAAACCAGGTCATGAATTTTGACCCAGGTAATATTTTTGGCTCAGATTTCTTCACTTTTCCAGTCCACTACCCAGCATTTGGTGTAAAGAACAACCCTTTTTTTGTGGTTTGGTGATTTTTTTTGTTTTGTCTTTGTGCTTTTAGCCGGAGACCCCAACGAGGGACCCAGTCAAGAGAGAGCGGCCGGTGGTTCAGGTCCGCAGGGGTTCCGAAAACACATGATGAACAGGAAAGTGGACTCTGACAACGAGCCGTCGGACCCGGAGCGGCTTTTCCAGCGCTGTTTCACCGCTACGGTCACAAGCGTGAAAGTCGAAAGCCCCCCATAGGCCTCCGAAAAACTTGCCTTTGAGAAAAGATAAGAAAAGGGAAAGAAAAGAAGCAGTCGGTATGTCACGGCTCAGGAAGGCAGGCGAACCTGGACACAGTCAGAGCTGCCAGCGAGCCGCTCTGAGCGGGAGGACCGCGGCATTTGACATCGTGTGCCACACGTTGTAGTCATGGCGGCTGAGTGGAGCAAATTGTTGAGTTTTTTTCAATTATTGGAGTAGAAAAAGAAAAGGAAAACAGCACTCCCGGTGCCGTAAAGTACTCCTGAAAGTGCTTGTCAGGGTGACTGAAACTTTGTTCCATTTTAAGTGGCAGACAGTATGTGTGGCTCTGTGAGAGCCGGGTGATAACACGGCGGCGAAGGGACTGCGGAGACACACGGAAATGAAAACAGGATGTGAGTTTTCAATGTCAAGTCAGACCCTTGTGACACTTGGCGCTGCCGATTTGAGGCAGTGTCATCTCAGGAATGCAGGGACTGGAGTGGGCTGCTGGTTTCTTCACATGCTTACCGTGACGTGTCTTTACATTTAAATGGCAGACGCCCTTTTTCTACCCATCAACGTGACCATGACGAGAAGACGAATGAGGTTGCTGGGACTCGTCGGAGTCGAGCAGTCTGGGCTCCCGTCGTCAGCCAACTTCTTTTATCAGTGATCAAAAATGTTTTTCTGAGCAGAAGACAAAAGCCTCCTTTTGTCTAATGACATTAATAGGTTTTGTGTGATGTTAGCAGTTTGTGACAGTTTGTATTTCAGTTCTAACCACGAGGCGATGATGTAAGAGGTCAGCTGACAGCACTGTGAATGAGCAAATGATTGTGAGACTTGAATAAAGCGAACAACAACCTCAGAGCTCTGGCTGAACTGGTGCTGTGCTTCAAGAGAGTCTTTCACCTGAACCGGGGGAGATGTGAGATCTGACTGTAGATATTAGGAAGCAGGTAAAGTAAGTATTGAGCACATTAGTGTTGTGCATTTAAAAAACGGTAAGTCAGAAAACGAGTTAGGCTGTCAAGACATGGGAGGCCACTGCAAGCATTCAGCTTCCCGAAGTGGGTGAATCTTCAACATTGCAGACTGAACATGTGCATAGCGTGTCATGGGTTTAACTTAACCTGGTTGCATCGCTGCAAATTTCCTTGCAGTCTCCTTTGCATTGGCGTAAAGGATATTGACAATTTGTTCTCAATCAACTTACCTGGTAAATTAAAGGTTAAATTAAAAACCATAATAATATTCATAACCCTTTTGACCACTTCTTCCACATTGACACATTGTCAATGTGGAAGAAGGGTTTAAAATACCCTTCTTCCACATTGACACATTGTCAATGTGGAAGAAGGGTATTTTAAACCGAATTATTTTATCAGGAATGGGATGTGAGCGACTAACACAAAGCGGCGCATAATTGTTATTTAAAGTGATAAATGACATGTAATTTTTAAAAATTTGAATATGTGAATGTTTGAAAAATGTGGCATGCAATGCATCCCTCTTTACTTTTATACCCCTTGATGAAGCCCAGTGCCACCAATGGCCTTCAGAAAACACCTGATTATAAAATGCTCAAAATGACAAAATATACCAGGCTGTAGTTCCTCTGTTTGGTGCTGCAAAAATTGGACGGAGCTCCCAAAGTGAAACGCGATTATTCCTGGTTCGGTTTCTATCGGCCACCGGCAGATGACGAACGAAAGCCGACACGGCGAGAGAATCTGGAGGTGACTGGCAAAAAGAAAAACAAAAGAAACATTTGTGTTTGCTCCTTTCACTTGTCGTTCGCTCAGAAAAGAGGGAATCCTGCTGAGCGCAGATAAGGTATAATTTTAGTGCTTAGAAATAACTTGGCTGTAGCTATGATCCTTCATGAAATAACAGCAGCCTGACTGCATTCTCAACCCAAAACCAGAATATCACATATGCAGCCGACGTCCTCTGAGAAAACCTGATGTTTTTGCTTTGTAATATTGAAGCAGCTGTCTGTGTTGCTCCCTGCGATGAAGCCACAAGCCAGGCCTGGTGACGTGAGACGTTAGTGACCTGATTGAGCTCCAGCTCTGATCAATTGCTTGCGTTTTGTTTGTGGGAAAACAGGAGAGACCTTATTACCATGTAGATGCTGATGTGTATCAGAGCTTTACAGCAATGAAGCAGCAAAAATATGCTAATATGAATCTTCAGAGGCCATTTTTAGGTCACCCTCCCAATCTCTGGAAGATGAAGGTGAAGATTTAAATATAAAAATCCCATTTAACTTGTTGATGTTTTACTTTTTCCATACTTCAAAAAGTAATAATTTTAAAAGGGTCAGAGTTTTGCATTGCGATTATGTATGTACATCGATCGGGTAATGGATAACAGTGGATGTCATTTTCAAAAAATGTATTCAATTATTGTTAAACAACCGACATGTTTCCCCCCCCAACTTTTGCTGTAGCCATTTTGCGAAAAAGCGCAGCGTAGCCACCAGGGGGAGTATGGAGCGGAGTAATTTGACAACAGTGGGGAAAAAAATATCAATTTCAGTCAATTCCAAAGGCTCATGAACATAAAAACGAAGGATTTTATATCTATAATTTCAATATGTTGTAGTGAGTTTTATAAACACAGGATATAGCTCCAATTTGTTATGGTTTCCCCCCCCCCATTAATTACCGTTTTTATTTATTTCAGTAATCGAAAATGTTTTCCCAATTTAAATTTTTGTTATTTCGTTAGCAGTAGTTAAGCAGGTCACAGAAAAATCTGCAGGATGATGATCTCAAAAGATTTGCGGCTGTTATTTCAGTAAAAAGGTGGCTCTGCTAAGTGTTGACTCAGGGATGCTGAACACAAATGCGCTTTACATATTTTGGATTTTTTTTTCTTATTTAAGTTTTTTTTTTCAAAACCATGTATCAATTTCCTTCCTTTTAACAACTACACACCACATCGCATTGCTCGAACTGCTGCGATTTCATTTCAGCCTCGCTTTTGCTTTTCTCCAAAGCTAACCTCGTCGCTGTGTCTAAAAGTTAATCACAAGGAGGCAAAACAAGATTCTGTCCAGGTGCAAACATTTCCAAGCTCTGAAATAAAGCACTCTCTCCTCCCAGATCCACTCATCTGAAATTAAATGTTGTTCACCAAGAACAGGCACAGTGCACAAGGTAAACCAATGAGCAAAATTGCCTAAATGCCAATGATTTCAAATTCTGACCTGATCTCTATGAATAGACGTTCGCTAGAGCAGGCAGGAACGTTTTTGCCCTTTAGTAGATTGTTTGAGATCAGGTTTGCTTCCAGCGGGTCGGGGTGGACCGACGGGAGCCAAAGCGTCTGTAGTGAACTCGTTATCTCAGCAGAGGTACAGATGTAGGAAGACGACATGTGCTCCAGGGTCCTACTGTTCTCTGCATGCAAATAATGACTGACAAAAATAAACTTGGCTGTAGAAAAATATACAATATTCCAAAACATGAAGAAAAACCATTCCATAAACCAGTGCGAAGAAAGAAAATATTGGTGTGACTCTAAGTATGTTGAATAAATTTAGTTTTACCTCCTTTAAATACTTTAGCTTTATTATGTTCCTTATGTCTAGTTATTTGTTAATTGTATTTAATTTTTCTAGTTACCGAGTTTGTTTACTCTCCCTTAACCTCTGTGCCTTTCTCTCTCTCTCTCTCTCTCTCTCTCCTGTCACATCTGCCACCCATTTCTAATCCGCCATCTGTACGTTGTTCAGTATATATATATAGAACTCATTCTCAGTCACTCCTTGCTGGTTGCTCCAGTTAAATCTCAAAATGTCCCTGCTCGTTCCTTGGCCCTTTGTTTTTTGTCCTGCTCTGGCTCCCCGTGATCCCTGCTTTTTTGAATGTCTCTTGCTCATCATTTTTTAAAATTAAAACTTTAAAACTACTCGCCATCTCTACCTTACTGCATTTAGGTGCTCCATCACCACCACACATCGTGACACTAAGAAATCATGCCATCTACCTACACAAATCAAAGCTTATTATAAAATCGTCCAGATTACACATATAAGTTCCATGAAATACTTAAAAAATAATCTTAATATATTCACATGACATTTTAAAATGGTTTTTGGGCTTATAAAAGTTGCCTTTTATCATGCTTGTGGATCATTGAGAAGCCATGGCTGTAACAATGTTGCCCAGTTCTCCCTGGCAGAACCACAACAGTACGAGAGTTAAGGCTAGTTCAAAAATAGGGGGTTATTATTTCAATAAACATTTTATATTCTTATGAAATTATTTTAAAACAATTTCTCAACCCACTACATTCGCCCCAAAAAAGCTGCCACCATCTTGTTTGTATGCATTTTGTAAAAAGAAAAACTGTATATCACTTTGTTTCTTCAGCATTAAGCACTACTTTGTGTGCTGTATCAAATTATTTTTGGCAAAATACATTATGATATTTAATTATGAACAGCAGCATGGACACAATAGTGTTCCTCTGAGAAATGAGGTCATTTGGACTCAACAAGCTTTTTACCTTGTGCACGTCGGTAACCGTATGCGCTTTTACAAGTTTTTTTTTTTTTTTACTTTTGTGTGATTTTGGGAACTGACGGTCTGACGGGACACCCATCAGGCTTCCACGCTGTCCGACCATGACATCTGCTGTGCTCCTTGTGAGCGTCACGCTGCAACAAAAAATATACCCCCCAAAAAAAGGCACAAACTAGATTGTAGTTTCTAACACTTATAAACCGAAAAAAATAATATTGGTGCCATCAAAAATGGGACTAAAGTATCACCAGGCTGACACTGGCTGGTGTCAGGTAGCCAAAGCTAGCTCAGCTAGCTGTGATGTAATGCCATGTCATTCTGAATCTCGTAAATCAGGACACAAGATACTGCGAATTTATCTTTGTCATTAACAGTGTGGACAATACGTATATCGCAGAAAAACAGCGAAATAAAAACGGCCATACCTTCAGAAGTTGTTTTTTTACATATATATGTTAAAATAATTTAAAGCATATGATACAAATATACACATGTGTAGCTTATATTTGTGCACCTATACTAACCATAATTATGAAAAATTAAAATGTACTTTATTTTGAAAAACCCACGCCTCTGACTCCTGTCTGTTTGGCTGTGAAGCTGAATGCTGTGCGCTGCGCTGCTTTCGGGAGTGAAGTGGATCTAGAGGTGACAATCCGAAGTAGAGGGAGAGAAAAGGTGGAAGAAAGAGAAAGTTACCTATGAAGGTTAAGGTGAAGGCCGTTTTCCTTCAAGCCTAATGTGTTTGCGTGTGTTGTCCTTGAACGACAGTATTGTTTGACCTTCATGCGTAATGTTCTGGATATGTTTTGAAGGTTCCCTGATTATCGTATTATTATTTAATCAGCAGCAGAAACACAGTAAGGTTTAAAGAACAGCCTTGATATGTGCTGCCTGCATTGTGGAATAAACAATGTGTGTTTTGATTGGGATCATTCAGACAAAAGTGCACTTTGCGGCAAATAATGGTTTTCCTCAAAAGGCAGCAAAGAATTTCAATTTGTTCTCTGAAAAGCCCTTCACTCTGAACACACCGCATCCTTTTATATTCAGAAAATAAATCCAAACAGTTTCCTTTCACTGTAAAACTCTGGCTTTGCACTGGAAGGTGTTTCTTCATACGAATGATTTATACATTTTGCGTGATATTACTTGCAGGTTTGTGCTGTAATGAAAACTACAGCGACGCCTGTTCTCTGCTCCTGAGTTCGTTTCAGCACACGGAAACCGACTCTTCGCTCCGTTTACATCTGACAGAATGACAGAGGTGGAGAATCTCAGGTGGTTTGATTTGTTTTCATCTGATGTCCATATCTGTATTTGTGGATGTGCTCCAGGACCGAATACAGTGACTTATTAAAGCCTCTCATGAAATTTAAATCAAAGCCAAAGCCTGGAACTGCTTTCTCAGAGGTCTAATACACGCTGTTATTTCATGTTGAGAATAAAAATACATTAATACAAAAAGAAAATACATAATATGTTTTAATTTCGACATGTAAAAGGAGATTTTGTTGCATATCTGCTGGAAAAATAATACATCTTTTTATAAAGACAGTTCTGTGCAGTTATATTGTTTTAAACCAAAAAGACATAATTTTGTGGATAAGTTCCTATTTTTTTTTTCAAGGACTTCCATGTTAAGCTAAGAGTAGATGGTGGAACTTTCACTTTTTGGTTCTCTGTCAACAGGCAAAGTTGCCGTGTTGCTAAAAGCGGCAAAAAAATACAGGAGTCAGTGAGATTGTGAACGAGAGCAATGGTTTGGTTTCAGACTCTTCGCCTTTTCTTCGCCAAGGTTCATGTAAAGTAAACAGTCAGAACTGCATATGAATAAAACGAATTGCAGCCTTTCCTTCACATATCGCTTTTAAAACCATTTCATTATTATATCAGACACTAGATATAATAAGCTCATTTACTTCGAGCAGGAAGCGGTGTCTGAAAAGGGCCGGGAAAATCACCAAGGACTTCACTCACCCTGCACACACACACTCTTCTCCCTCCTGCCCTCTGGGAGGCGTTACAGAA
>CAEFZX010014798.1:0-27147 GCA_903066825.1 Alfaro cultratus | reverse complement strand
GAGCAGGCAGGTGTTAACATCAGTCCCACTCCACTGAAGCATCATGAACGAACACACACACACACACACACACACACACACATACACACACACACACACACACACACGCACACACACACACACACACACACACACACACACACACACACACAGCTGTGCAAGAATAAGTTGGTATAGCCAGCCCTGTTCACATGTGCTTACATCTTAACAGCAACTGGAGACTAAAACAGCTCCCTTACTCCTGGGAAGACCTTAATTCTCAAAGCTAAGGACCTAATTCTATTTCTAGTCCTTCATGATTCTATTAGTTCCTTTAGTCCGAGCAGTAGTTACGTAACACAGAACAGTCTCAATTAGTTCTTCACTCCTTTGTGAGGATGCATATTGAACACAAGAGTAACCTTATGTGCAGTGAGGCAATAGAGACAACTAGGCTTTATTATTGTAGAAGACTAATAAGAAAGTAATTAGAAGGATGAATTGTGTTGGCCTTTTTTCTCTCTTTGTGAAACTAATGATGCCTTTCTGTCCTTTTATTTGGTGAGATTCTGTTCTCTCGATGTAATTCCCAGGCAAAAATCAGGTAAACTTGAACAATTTATTGAGTTCGGAGGCAGCTTTAGCTCAACAGTAGACAAAAATGATGTGCTTTTTGTCTGAATGTTTGCCGGTACAGGCTCTTTATCTCCGTTGATGGAGATAAAGAGACTATGGCACACAGTTTTGGTAGTTCAGTGAAGGTTTCTGAGCTAATGAGACCTTTGCGAACAAAGGCTCTTTGCATGTTCATCTTCTAACTGTCAAACTAATAGGCACTGAGTGCTGTCAAATTGTCAGTTTTGAACAGTAAATGTTCTTTATCTTATTGAACCTAATCCAGACACATAAAACATTTTGAACAGACCACAGTGAGTGTTGTCAGTTTGTTTTTCTTCTTCATGCGTTGATGTCCTTTGATTAATAGCTAAGGAAAAAAAACAATTGTATTCTCTTTTTGTACTAGATCAAATCTAAAAATTAATTATAAAAAATTTCCTTTATTTTCTTCCATTTTTTGGATGTTTTTAACCCTTTTTGTCACAGTTTACATGTGCAGTGATCAAAAGTTAATGGAGTAAAAGTAAAAAGTTTTTATTTCTCTAAAGAAATCAAAACTTTTGATTGGCTGCTACAGACTTGATTTGTCCAGTGACACTGGAAGCAGGGGAATAACTTTTTCTTGTACTGGAATTTGTCTGAGATCTGTTGGACAGAACAGAAACTCACAGGGGAAATAAACTATTTACGAGGAAAAAATAAAGTCTCTGTAACCACATTCAACTTTTACAGCAGTCCAACATTTCAGAGTTTCACTGACAAAATTGTGACAATGTTCAGTCTTTGGCAAAGTATTTTTTTTTCACTGAAATTAAAATTTTACTCTCATAATGTTACTAGTTCACATTTCAGTTAATTTCAGTTAACATGCTTAGTGAAATTAGAAATTTTAATTTGTAGTACTCATAAACACGTCAGAAATGAATTTGGTGAAAATAGTCATTCGACAACAGTGGCTTTAAAATATAAATGCTATGATGACTCCCGTAGTTCTCAGTGTTGTTTACACACCTACAAATGTGTGTCCAAGTCTAAGATTCTCATGCTGTATTGTTTTGCTGACTTGGAAAAAAAAAGAAGCTTGAAACTGTCCTGAAATTTTGAGATGTTAATTGTCCAACAGACTTGAGTCAAGTGGCTGAATTACCTTCTCAGTATGTAGATATGTTGTCCAAGGTCCTGCTAATGACCTGATTATTTGACTGAGGTGTATTGAAGCAGAGACACAGTTGCAGGACATCAGCCCTGAAGAACTGGAATTGCAGACCCCGATAAGAAGATTTGGAGTTTATTGAAGATAAATGTTAAAAATACCTGTGGAAACATTCATTTGGTTTGGTTCTGGGTCAAGAAAAACTACTAAGACACCCAAAACATCAAGGGAAGAGGTTTCTAATACAAATTTAGAAGAATTAATAGTATATGTACTTGATTATGAGTAATTATTTTGGTGGCTAATCCTATTTTTATCGTAACTGTCCTGAACCTTTTTTTTTTTTCTTTTTTTTTTTAGCGTGATTAGATCAAAGCTGAAGGCTGGATAATTTGATTATGAGACCTATTGTCTATGTACTTTAATATAATTTAAAGTAGCTTTATATAGCATTAATTATGATCAATGATTTAGATTCTCTGTTCAGATTATTTATGGCTGCATGTGGCCTTGTACATTAATTATAAGGGACAGGGATGTGTAATTTCATCCAGCTTGTCGGTATCATGAAGAATCCCTTGAGCTTTCATTCTTTTAAAATTCTGCTGCTGTGGATCAACCTCCAACGTCGGCCTTGAACATGAAAATGCACAGTCCTGCTTCGGCCTTAGCAAGCAGCAGTTCTTTACCTCCCCTTGACAACTGCTAATGTGCTTTGCTTGAACAAGGTCACACCACCCCAGAATGAACAAAAACCTGCTTGAGCAGAGTTCAGTCCAAACGTCTGCTCCGCTCAGAGCGCGTTCCAGAGCCTGTCTGCTGCAATCAGCGCTCGAGGAAGGTCGTCCATTTGTTGCTGGAACTTGTAACAGCCAATTTGACCTATCAGCATCAGCATCAGAAACATCAATTTGCAAGTGTATTTGGCTCGACTCTTAATGGCTTTGGCGCTGGAGCCTGTGGAACATCTGGCCTTTTGCAGGCAGAGTTCAAGTGATGTTGATCGTTGATATGTCTCACGAGTTTGAACACAAACACTGTCTGATTCTGCCCACCATCAGTCACACTTGTGTAGCTTTTTATTTCCTGCTTATGCACTCACCTGCTCTCTGCAACCCTCACTCAGTGTACGCAGACATGCTAACTGAGCGCGCCCAGTAAGGGTGGTATGGTTTCCTTCACAGCAGGTTCATCCTGCTGCTGCTGATGTGAACTGATGAGGCCTGTCAGCTCTTAGCGCACCAGGCTAATCTCATCATACTGCTGCTGCATATGAGCCTTAGTGCCTGCACTTGCTCAGCTGCTGGCCCCAGCCCTAATTTTATGAACTCACATAGCTATGCATCTCTCCTAATGGCATTAGTGTCAAACAGTTTGATAAGGATGGGTGGTCTCCCACATGATTGGCTCTAACCTCATTCCCTTTACCACCCCACACACACTTGCACACCCCTACTACCCACCTGCTGAGGTCTAATGAATGCGATGATGCTCGTGTAAAAGGACAAGAAGACTGAAGTGACCTGGTGGAGAGGGAGAGGAGAAGGAAGATACGACAGGAATCAGCTCCAGTCAAATATAAGAAGAAAATGCCACATTTAAGAGCTTTGACCTTCATAGGCTTTTCCAGCACTGAAGCTATTATTACAGTGCTGTAATTATTGTTGCTGTTTTCATTTTCAGTGTTTATGACACTGACATTCTCTGCTTTTCTTCACACCTGCAGGGGTTCTCTGTAATTTTGGTTTTATTATAGGTTTTACACCTTTTTACCAATAAAATGCATAATCACACTCAGAGGAAGTTACTATGTACGTAGATTATGCACACTACGAAGGTCTCATTTCTATGTACTGGTTGAATTATAGCGTAGACGTTAGCTCTTTTTAAAGAGCTAACATCTTTAGCTCTTTATAAAAATTTCTTTCTTCTTCCACATCAAGTTTGACCAAAATGTCCAGTTGCTGCTTCCCACTGACAGGTGCAATGATAATCATGTTATGTGATCATAATATAATGCTTTACTGACAGAAGACGCCCAATTTGGAGGTGGTGGGGATGTTTTACAATGTTATTAATTTGGATAGACTTGGTCTAAATAAATAAATCTAATGAGCCTGGTTGCTCTGGTTGCTGTTGCTCTGTGACTGCCTTGATTGTTTAGTTTCGAATAACAGATCATTCCAGGTCCACTTGCGGGTTAAAATGCCAATGAAGGTGTTGTTCTGGCACACTTCCAGCTTTTTTTTCTTTCCCTTTTTTGGAACATTTCCCCATGAATATGCAGTGGTGGTTTTTGCTGGAACACTACAATCACTCATAATACAGGAAATGATCTAAATTCAGTGGTGGATAACATGCAGTGAACTCCTGCATGAAGCATGTAAAATAGTCTTCCTGTCTCTACTTGTAGGTCTGTCATTAACTGCACATGTATTCAAAGCCTAAACAGTTAATTTGTTGTCTTTGTGTTAGAATCATCTTGTCATCTATGCATTTGTGGTTTTGCAGACGAAACATTCACTGTGTTGTTTCTTTGGAAAAAAAAAACAAAACTGTGGCTTTTTGTCTCACTGTGGATGTGCTCAGTGTTCCTTCTTTGAACAGACCAGTGGAGGAGGTGTGTAAACATCTCTGGATCCACGTTGGAAAAATATTTGCCATCGTACAAACACAGATTTCATACATGCCTGAACTGATTTTTTCTTTGATTTATGAACACTTTCTCCCGCCATGGCTCTGCTTTATTATATTTTGCCCCTGAGTTCCCAGTCATTCAGACTCAATTGACGACAAATAGCAGCCGTGACAGCAAACCAGAAAATTGTTCTAGTCTTTAGAAACTCGCTTTAGCTTCAATCTGGTGTTGTACCCTGCAGCTGCGTTGTTGGTCGTTAGTCACTGAACAGAACACATCACAGCATGACCAACAAATGGCTAATGGCGCTTTGTGTTAGTTTAGGCAGCCGAGTCATGGTGACGGGTCCTTTTCTGTCCCAATCACCCTTGAATGCAGTCTATCCCTGTCATTTAGTGCGATGAGACGGAGTTGTGTTTTTTAGGTTTTTCCTCAACTTGGTCTTTCCTTAGCTTGTTGCTTCACTTTTAGTTTCTTGCAAAAGTATTCACACCCCTTCAATTTTTTGACATTTTGTTATTTTACAGCTACAAACGTTAGTGTATCTTGGGAAGGGATTTTGTGGGTTAGTCCAACATAACATGGCTGTTAATTATAAAATAGAAGAAAATTATAAACCCATCATTTTTCTGTGCTTGGGGAGAATTGCATGCAAAAAGGTCCCAGGACTTTATTGAGGCAATAATGGCTCTTTTTTAATAAAAATAAAAATGTTAGAAATTTTATATATGCATTTGCATTACTCCACCTGCCACTTTATAGAGTCACCTTTTGAAGCAAGTTTTTTTTATCCTTTCACAGAATAACTACAATAATAATAATAATAATAATAATAGTAATTATTATTACCATATTGGTAATTATTCTTTCTAATAATGATAATAATAATAACAAAAATTATTATTATTATTATTATTACTGTAATAGCAATTATTATTACTAATAATTAGAATAATAATAATTACTATTAATATTATTAAACTACAGGTATATTAAATTGTGGCTAGAATGTTAGATTGATAGTTTGTTCATTTAATTTCTGTTTGAGTTTATTGCTCTGAGCCTTTTCCAGTGATGGCTTTTCAAATGATTATAACTTGGGAGTTTTAATTAACGAGTTGGTGAAAATGTTGCTTGTGTCAGCATTTCATCACAGTGCAGCGAGCCCTTGTTCCTGTTTATGAACCAAAGAAAACAAGCTATCTTGAGCTGCAGGGCTTAATGAAATAAGCACATTTTGATTTTTAACGTTTACATCCAAATTACTGTCACATAAGGGGAGTTGTACACATTTCCTTTGTACCAAGCAGAAATCATATTCAGTGTAATAGAAAGTCATCCGGGGTAAACTCCATGTTTTGTTTTTTTTTCATTCTTAGTCTTTGTGAGATATAACTAAAAAGAGAGAAAATTAGGAACTTACACAGAACAATGTTTATTAGTAGATGTTTGCTTTTATACAATTTAAATCCCTGTGAAATAAAGTTCATGCTGTGTTATTCTTCTCTGTCAGCATTCTCACTCTTGCACCATGTTGAATAAGTTACATAAACATTTGTCAGTGTTTACTAGTTTTAATGTATTTTACATCACATGCAAGAGAGCTTAGTCATTATTGCTGTTTTCCCAAAGGTAGACGCTTCAGCGCTGAAACTCTGAGCCAACTCTGCCTTCCAACGTGGGTCTCTCCGGATTTCCTCAGGCTTTTGAGCATTTCAGCCACAATCCAAACAAGTTTCTAAGCAGGACTGCTGAAATGAGGACCCACTGAGCCGTTCGTTTGGCCTGCTTCAAAGCAGTGTTGCATTCTCCATCTTGCATCCAAATACATAATTTAAATTCTACATATTTTTAAGCATTCATGCTATTCAGTTGGTTGCATTTTATTTTATTTTTTTGCTATATAAGGTAATTCATGACAGCAAAACTTCAGTCTTTTAAAATTCACCAGGTATGAAACAAAACCGACTCTGATGCTCCACAAAGAGGAATGTAAAGTTTGCATTTAATTTGGAAATTATAATTCCAGATTCTAGAGGAAGAGTGGAAAGGCACAAAGTGCATGTTGCTTGACGTTCACTGTGAGGTTTCTGCAGTCAGTGATGAGTGACTGTGGATAGTCTAGCACTCCTTCCTTCGTTCTGCTGGCAAGCTTTAGGGAGATGCTGATTTTATTTTCTAGCAGGACTTGGCACCGGCCCCCACTGCCAAAGGTACCAAGAGCTGTTTCAGTGACCCTGGTGTTACTGTGCTTGGTTGGCCAGCAAAGCGGCCTGACCTGAACCCCATAGAAAATCTATGAAAAATTGTCAAGAGAAGGATGAAGTGACCAGACCCAATGCAGAAGACCTGAAGGTCGCTAACATAACCACCTGGGCTTCTATTACAGCTGAGCAGAGACACTGGCCTCTTATACTTTGAGACATTGAATTTTGGATCTTCATTATTTGTGAGGTACAATCTTGAAACACTACAAAAAATAAGGGCTTGAATTATTTCACTTTGTGTGTAATAATATATTGTTTTAAAAAGTCAGAGAAAAGGCCCACTTTCAGAAAAAGCTTCTGTTTTCAACCACTGTTACAACTCTTAAGGGTACAGCTCTATGTTTATAAAGCTGAGCAGACTGGAAGAAAAGAAAATCACTGGTGTAAATGAAAAACAAGAACTGTTTTGTTATTTGGGGTATATTTATCTGCATGAACACTAGGTAGAAAGTTAGGAGTAGCAGAATGCTTTAAGTTGTTTAATTTCTCTGCTGTAATTTAAAGCTCATTCTGATGACTTCTTTGCTCAGCACCTGCTGCTTTTATAGGTGTGTAAGTGGCCAGTTTTTTTTATTTTTTATTTTTGTACAAAAAGCTTAAATAGCAAATAGTATTTATTACATTGATGACCACAGTTGTTTTTTGGTTGTTTTTTAGGGATTTTTGATTTTTATTTATTTATTTTTTTACATTAACATTTTGATATATATATTTTTTAAATCAAACTCCAAAGTGCAATTCTCCAAAGCATGTTCTAATCTCTTCTTTGTTTTGCGCTAGCACTTAATATAATACAGTAAAATCAAATTCATGGCAAATAAAATGAGCTGTAACTTTATTGTTCTGTTGCTGCCAAATGCTCGCTAGTTAATGACTGTGCTCTATAATTTTACGTAGGCTACAAAGTCATCATCATTTACTCTTAACAATGCAATGGATCATAAACTAGAAATTTCCACACTTTGAATGACGATTAGATGAGCAAAAGGCAGTAAAGTAGCTAGATCATTGTTCTTAAGTTACCAGTTTCATCTTTATCTTAGTGTTGGTTGTAACAATAAAACCAGTCAGCTTTCCAATATTAGTAAATTAAAGACATTACAAAAGGGACTTTATCAGAATAGTTTGTTTTTGCTAAGCTGAATCGGTTATTTGAAAAGCCAGTATTTATGTTCTTTCACACTTGGTAACATTACAACATGAAGATTTTTATTTTTTTTCTGACGTGTTTACCAACACAAAAAAGTGCATAACAGTGAACAGGTAAAAAAAAATTCTGCACGGTTTTCAAATATGATTTGAACAACAAAAAATCTGAAGAGTATTGTTTGTTGCAGCTTCTGATGTTTTTTTGTTCCAGGATTTTTCTTTGTTTACATCCATCTTTCCATTCTCTGTATATCTTCCTTTTTCCTACAGAGTGAAAGCATCAACCAGCTCCTGATCTGAAATTGTATGGTCTCACGAAAGTCAAATCAATTTAAAATTCTGGTGTTGAACCAGCATAACAAGATAAATTTATCGGAAAATCCCACTCTGCACATAAGAGAACACTGAAGCATAAATGAAGCTATTCCATTTTACCCTGCATAGAATGGCAAAGATTCCCACGGAAGCACATTTGTTCTTGTTGTGCATCCTCTTCTCCTCGAGTGTCTTCTTCTCTTCCGAGTTTGTCCTCTTTGCAATTCCGGATTCAACAGTCCAATGTGTTGTATCCACACGTACAGTGTGAGCAGTCAGGTCACATCTGAGCTTCGGGTCATACAGTGTGAGACCATGACTGAGCTGGAGTTGAATACAGCGACTGGAAATATTGTGCAGTGCGTGCCCAGCTCAAGGGGCTGAATACATCAGCACACAGTTTACACTTGAAAAGCTTCCACTTCACAATTATGCGCTACTTTGCGCTGGCCTGTCACTTAAAATCCCTATGAAATGTGTTCAAGTTTGTGGTTTTAAAGTGACAAAAAAGTAAAAATGTTCAGGTAAGATAAGACTCCATTTAACAAGGCAGAACATAAGCTTGTGGATGTTAATTTCATAATTTTCTCAACTCCCCAAGTTTATTCCTGCTCAATTTTTACATTGACTCAATATGATGCATTCTTTCTCTCAGAGGACTACGAAGTGGAGTTTCATGTCTGACTGTTTTCTCTATTTACAACCAAGTGGAGGAGTCCTAAATGATGTAAACTAGTGTGTTTGTTCATATTTTCCTGTAAGCAATTTACTCTTTCATTGCCTTATTTATCTCAAAGCAACCAGATAGACATACATCTCTTTCACCTATACAGTGCTACTTTATAGGTGTGAATGCTTCTTCAAGTCTTTGATTACTCATCGCATCATGTCTGACTTTAGCATTTTTATGTTTTCATTATAACCACTCGGTTGAATGAGTGGACTCGTAAGGTACTTTGATAAGACATATAAAACAATATTTTCCCTCCACTCCTCCTCTCACCACTGAAATGATATTGCCACAGGTTCTTTTGATCTTGTCCTTGCCTCACACTTATCAGTTTCCCCCTTCCTCTTACACTCACTCATTCTGCGCGGGGTCATTGACTTCTATTAGTTCCTCTGCAATGACCACCAACCAGAGAGAAGCCTGTGGAGTTCACTCTTCCTGAGAGAGCTATGTGTGACTGAAACAAGTCGACTGTAAAGCCGAAGAATTGAAATGGACCTGTCATTTTAAAGAGCACTAGAGCAGCTGAAGAGATCTTTCGGTGTGTTGTACAGCCAGCTGTCCCCTGGTTATCTCTGCTCTCATTATCCCCTTGACATGAGCAGATGGCACTCAGAACATGAACAGTGTTGATAACCTGCAACAGATTTAAATTTAAAGGTTGGGTGAAGAGGAGTCTTATTTAATGAAACCATTCATAAACATTTTGAGATCACTTTTTGTCCTCACTGATTCAGATAGCCTCTCTGAAATAACAAAACAAAAGTGTTAGTTGGACAGATTTACACAGCCCATAATTTCCTAGTTGTTCACCAGCATTTTAACTTGACCAACTGGGTACATTTCCGGAAACTTCAATGGGATCTTATACTTGCAAGCTACTTTGTCCTGCAGTGCACTGGCTACCTTTTCCTGGAACATACAGGACAGTTTTCTGTGAATTGTGCAAGGGGCTTATTCCTGGAAAAGTCAGGGTACTTTCCATATTCTTAAAGGTTTACTTTGAGAAAATTACAGGCAAATTACTTTAGATTATGGGAACTTGTACCTGTTCTTCCCCAATACTTTACAGTGGGGATCCACAAATCTGGGCCTTGAAGGGAAGTGTCCTCCAGGCTTTACATGTGTCTCTGCTTCAACACACCTGAGTCAAATAATGAGATCATTAGCAGGACTCTGACAACTTGACTGCATACTGAGGAGATAGTTAACCAATTTGGTTGAGGCATCTTAGACCAGGGACACATCTAAAAGTTTCAGGGCACTGGATTTCAGGACACCTTCCTCTAAGGGAAGATTTTACTTGAAGGAATCTTCACGTTATTTTGAGATACTTGTGGGAACCAAACTGTGTAATTTGGTGACTTGTGAATTATGAGTATCCCAGTATTAGGAAAGTGCTTTCCCAGAACTTTATTAGCATTTTCTTGAGACTTTTATGATACTTTCTTTGTACGTTCTGGGTAATCTGACTACCTAAAAATCTGAGGAACTCTTAGGTCGCCTATGAAATTATACTTTCCTGGAACTTTCAAGGTACTTTCCAGTAATTTCGTGTTGTGTCTAAAATCAGACTTCAAAGGTCGGTGTTCTAAAGTTTTCTTGGTTCAACACAACTTAATTTAATAAATTCATTAGATAAAATCTAACTTAATTCAGTTGTTTGTATCTTCTATGTTGAAGCAGAAACACATCTAAAACATGCAGAGTCCAGGTACAGACTCTGGTCGTCTGGGTTACGGTTGTCTAAACTTGCTAAGGTTTAGGAAAGTGCTCAGCAAGTACCAGGAAGATTAATTCAGAAGGCCACAATTTTTCTTTGTCAGTAGCCAGAATAAAATTTATATTTATTTAATGTGACTTCATATCCAGAAGTTTACATTACTAAGATTACTATGACTTTAAACAGTTTGGCATATCATAGATTATGATTCAATCGCTTTGTAAACTTTAAATTAACATTATTTGAGTTAAATAAAGGCACACCTAAGCAGCACAGCCAAGAAAGGAGAATTAGAGTTCTGGACCTCCACAAATCTGGTTTATATTTGAGAAACATTTCCAGATGCCTGAAAGTCCCACATTCATCCTCTGGAGATAAAAAAAAAAGCATACAAGTACAAACATCAGTGGGAACCTTCAACCATTATATTGTTCAGGAAGGAGATGGAATCTGTTTTGGTGCAAAATGTATGACTCAACTCCAAAAGATGCTTGTTGGAGCTGCTAAGAGAGTGTCATTATCAACAGTGAAATGAATGCTGTCCTCAGCTAGGAAGAATAAATTGCTACAAAAGCAATATAAAAACTAGATTATAGTTTGCCAGTGCACCAAGGACAACAACTTTAATATGTTGAAACGTTTCATGTGGTCTAATGAAAAGAAAATTGAAATGCTTGCCCATTCCAGTTGTTATGTGTAGGGGGGGGAAACAGGAGATTCTCAAACTTAAGAACACCATCCTGACACAGGTGTGATGTTTTGGTTATTTGCCAGATAATTGTGGTTATCCTAACTGAGGTTATGTTTGGTCTAATTTAATTCCATACAGTTATATGCAAATATCTGATTTCAACTATGTCTAGCAGGCTATTTGAAGAAGACAACAGAACAGAATGTAGATGAAAAGTTTTAAGGTTGGTTCAGAGAACAGAAGTGTTCAGAGTGTAGAGTTTTATTTATTTTTTGTGATACCGCATCTTTGAAAATCCAAGCTGTATTTTCAACCTTTAATTATGCATGTAGTTTACCATCAAACATCATAATGAAAGTTGTTACGACCAGTGCAGAGTACAGGTTCCTCATTCGCCAGCAGTGCTGCAAACTGAACTAATCTCCCACAAGAGGGTTACCTGCCCCATCTCACTTTGCACTTCAAAGATTCCACTAGCCTTTTATTTTTTCCCTTCTTTTTTTCTTCTTGCTTCGCTTTGCACACCTAATTGTGCTCAGAGCTTTGATGGTGGGTGGGAAGAGAGCGAGCGCCACGTTAAGGAGAAGAGGAATTGAGCATTGACTCTAATTAGATGGAGAGCAGGTGGAAAATAGCTCGGCTTCTCAGCACTACAGGCAGCTTTCTCAAACAGAATCTTTTTTAGGGGAGAAATGAGGGTAAGGTTGAAGAAACGAGTTCAAAGTCGTTGACTGGCTGATGAATGTGCCTGCTGCAACCCTTCAGGTGGTGTGGGGCACACAAAGCAAAGACCAGGCAAGAACTGTTTTGTGCAAAACTTGATTGTTGCATATCCCGGGGGTAATCGCCCTTAGGCTGCAAAGCAAAAAACAAAACTTTTGAAGTGGAAAGCTTCACGTTTCTTTCCAGAAAACCAAGAAGGCATCACAGGCTGTCTAAATATTAAGCTTAATTTTAAGTCTTCTTTATTACTCTTTTCTAATTGGCTTTAATGCACACTAAAAACTTGTCTGTGCAAGCTTAAACCACTTTCAAGCCACTATTTAAATGTGTTACCAGGAAGCCTAATGGGCAAACATGCAGAGATGTCAAACGATTTTGGTTGTGAGCATCTATTTTCCCCTTACAGCGCTGTCTGCATGTGTCAGGCTGTGGTGCTTACCCATGCTGTGTCTGACTTTTTATTTTATTTTTGTTGCCTCGCCCTTTGAAATAATTTAAAGTGCCTGTAGTGTGTTCTGCTTTCCTCAGCAGACAGGCATCTCTTCAGTACCACTTTTTCTTTGTCTGCAAAGGCGGAGGCACAGCAAGGGCTGTCCGTAGTGTTGTAGTTGGACTACAGAGAGCGTAAGAAATGGAGGTGAGGAGGTTGAAAGAGAAGGTGGGATCGAAACAGACCGCCAGTGGTGGCAGAAACATACATTTTATCAGAAAGAGAAAGCAAAGTGAAAAAAGTGATGCTAGTAATGCCACAAACAGAAATTGGACCCACTGATCAGAAGCTCTGAGAGAGAAACATCTAAAGTTGAAATAAGACAAGTGAAAAACAAATGTGAAGCATAGACGTGAGATGAGAACAGCGAGTTAGAAATATGGTCACAGACGCTGATGGAGTAAAAAGACATTAGAGGGAGAGAGATGTGTAGATAATACGTGGCAGGGAGAAAGATGGATGCCAGAAATAAAAGGCACATAGAGCGCAGGAGACAGAGATGGAGAGTGAAGACATCTTAGGCAGATAACATTCAGTGCCCTACTTATATCTGACAACTGAGGAAAAATAGACGGGCTGCAGTCTGAATATAAAGGGGAAAAAAATTAAAGGAAAGTAGATGGATTCAGTTGTCAGGGAATTATGGGAATTGAACCAGCTATGATAGTGTGGGCTCTTTTTATCAAGACTCTGAGATGGTAATCAATCATCCTAACAAGATGAAAAATGTTTCAGTGTGCGCATTTGTTCTTGCTAATTCTAGTAAGAGGCAAACTTTTAGGTTTAGAAGTAACTAAATTTGTCTTTTGCCACATCGGAGCTGAACTCCACATGGGCTCAAAATAATTTGTGAGCCAGTTGAAATTAAATTTTGTGCTTCAGTCTGGCATGTTTTTTAATAAGTGTCCTTATCTAAAATGCAAGGGGTATTGTTGTGGCACAGGCAAAACTTAAACTACTGCTCTGCAGCAGAAATAGGACATTTTTCAGAATAATGTGTACTATGTTTTTTTCACTTGGAAAAGAAAATAGAATGTTGCATGTCTGAAATATAATAACGCAGCTCATACTTTTAAGCAGTATCTTAATGTGAATGTTGGAAATAGAATGCAGCTGCTGTTCAGCCTTTTTCTTCTTTTTCCTCCCCAATTACAACACCACAGATCTTGTCTCTTGTTCATCAGTGGCTTCACATGTGGAATGGATCAGTTGTAGCCCCTGTCCTGGCTATGTCTGTATATGTGTGATGCCTTGTGAGGATTGGATAGCCTTTGCTTTACAAAACTCTCCCAGCTGTGATTATTTCTGTTGGTTGTGCATATTTTTCCACCACACTTTTCCTTCCACTCAACTTTACAATATTATGCTCAAGCACAACAACCTGAACATAAGCTGCAGTGCTCTATTGTGATCTAATGACTGCTGATTAGTAAGTCTGCAGCCTTCTCCATAATATTTCTTAATTAAAATAAGTTTCTATTGCTTTTATTTACGGTAGTATTCAAATTTTCAGAAAATTTGAATTTTTACCTATAAACTGCAATTTTCAAAATGAACCGGCCAAAATTTTCTGAATAAATCCTTCAATTAGGATTAGTTTTTTTTGTTTTTTTTCCAACTGAGCTGCCCACTGTCTATTATTATTGAACTAAAGAAATAGGAACTCTTTGAGGAAACAGTAAGAAAAAGTTCAAATATGCTATTAAAATGGATTCCAGTTTGTTTGATGGTTAGATGAATGTTTGTCACTTTTTAAACAAAAAGGCAAACATGAATCTGAGAACAGTCAGGGACAAGAACTGCCATATTAAAACATAAAAGGAGCAGAGTTTACCAACTGTAGTTTGAAAACAGCATGAGTATAATAAGGAAACATGATGGTTTACTTTCTATCAAATACTTATGTATTTTTTTGTAATGAGAGACATTTTCAAACAGTTGAATGTCTGTAATTGGCAGGAGAAAAATGTAGCACCCCTGCCAATAGAAGATAAAGTATATTATTGCGTCTGTACCATTTCTAATTTAAAACAGACAATACTTGACTAATGTGCTGCTTGACTTCTTTCTATTGGGCAGAAAGAAAATCACAGATTTAAGAGAGCTGACAGCAGTGAAGCTGTAAGAGACAGAATAAAAGAAAAAAGCCCATGTGTGTGAGGTATGGGCTGTTCACCCAAACACATTTGAAGGAAATAAAAAGTACAATTTCAAATTATTAAGAAAAGTTTTCCAGGAGTGCCCTACTACACATTAAACAGAAGAGCAGGAGTGTCTCTGTATGTGGTTTTTCTTTAGTGAAGGCCGTATTGCGGTTATGGACAGTAGGACCTTGTTAGCTGCTCACTTCTAGCTCTCTGTGAGCGGCTTTAAATAATGATGCCATTGACACTGCACTGTGTGTGTCGTGAGTGAAGTTTGAAGATGCTGTTATTACTGGATGAAGTGAGCCTGTTACTCCACTTCTGACTGAGGAAGTATGGACTTGTCCATTTTTAGCTGCTGCCAGCAGCTCCTGCAAATCAGTTTGTCGGTGAGGTGGTTGGAGGTCGAATCTTGAAACCTCAAAACATCACTCCACAGGTGTGGAAAAACAGTGAGGGTTTTTTATCATGTTGCTTACATTTTTAATACAGCTCAGTTAAGTTGAAATCCTCCTCTGTTTTGACAAGATTCTGATCATTAGCAAATAAATGTAACATATGTGATATGCTCACGGACCAATTTATTAGACACATCCTATTAGATCAGGGCAGGAGCCCCTTTTGCCCTCAGAAAGAACCCATGCCACTTTTTTTATGGAATGGGTTCTACAAAAACCTCAGAAACATTTGTCATAGGTTTCTGACTATAATGACTCTATAGTATCCACTATGATGTAAGATATTCCCCATGCTATTAAATAAAATAACATCAGACTGATGTAATGCTATAACCGGGCATATTATGTAAAATCAGCCTTTTTTTTAGCTTTATATCATGTTATAGTGCTATTCCCTCATCAAAAATAATGTAGTGTGGTTTTGTTTCTTTCATTTATGTTTGAGAAATCCTTGAATCATCTGTGGCAGCCATTTGGTGGGGTGTCTAAATTCTTGGTCTCACAAAGTGCCGCCTATTTCCACGAAATGGCCGACCTTTTGTGACTCCCACGCTCAGCTCCAGCAGACTAGCAGCAGCAGCAGCCACTACCAAACACCTGGTAGAACTGGGCGTCTTCTGAGACAATTATACAGTCTACTTCTCAGTCCTTCTCAGTCCAGCACTCCTAAGAATAGTTGTAAACGGCATAACGGTGAAGCATTGTTGTGACTTTGTGCTGAAGACAGACCTGTCAGAAAGAGCTGGAGATTCTTAAAGAGACAGAGACAAATTCCACGGCATCAAATTGTGAAGTCAAATTTCTTTTAAGTTATTTTTGATATATAAAGCAACTTGATTGTGTTATAAAATGACACTATGGGCCTGGAAAGCACATAATACGCTCCCTCTCCCAAACCACCATCAGCCTGAAATGGAAATACATGGCAGGATTCGATCCAAGTTCATGTTTACACCGACTGTAATGCTGGTTTTAAAGATGGCATCTCGAGTTCAAGAGTTAAACCTCAGTCACATTTTATTCTTATAAGCTCGCTTACACCGCAAGAGTTCGAGGGTTGACCCCATAGTCTTAGATTCAAGTTCCATTACATTAATAATTTCTCTGGTGTAAAGGTGTTCATGATGGCTGTCGTTGTCTAATGTTGACCGTATTTCAAACTGAAGACAGTTTTAGACTAAATTAGGTTGTTTCTCTCACTGTCTAGTTAGCTACATCATTAGAAAGACACTTCAACATGAAAGCACTCGCTGTTCTTTTCATTAAGAGAAAACGCTCATTACTCATCACACAGCACCTTGACCGTTATTTTGTAATTGGCAATATTTCATTCAACATGATTACTTTTGGAGTTGAGGACAAAGAATTTAAATGTGATTTTAAATCTCGGAAATCATCGGCTATGCGGTTAGCAGAAGAAAACCCTCCCAAGCCTATAAAGTATCTAATGAAGGAGTTCACAGTATAACCACTGGGAATAGCAAATACCAAGTGTTTTATGAAAAAGGTAAAATAATAGAGGTGTGGCACTAACAGATGATAGTCTGTATTTTTCTTTTTCCTTTGAACTTCAGCAACTCGCCTTTGTCACATCCAGAGGGCTAATTACATTTAGTTGGTGCCATGTGATGGGCTGTTTCTCTTTTTGTTAACAATAAAGATGAGTGCCTAATAAGTGAGCTGCTGGGGGTATTTTCTATGTTACATTTACTGTAAGGAGTCTTATTTCAGAAATACTAACCTTTATGGTGTGCGTTTTTGTGACAGTAGCATTCAGGAAATTGGATTATCAAAAAATAAAAGATAAGCATTCAGGCATTTCTGTAATTTAAATTGGATTTGCAAAGTGCTTTCATTGCCAACTTGTGCTAAAATAATTTTGATTAAATGATCTCTTCTGTCTTCTTTCTGAACTGGATAGCTGTTTATTGGCTGTTTCACCAATAAAAGTGAAAGTAGTAAGAGGTTGTCACTGTGAGGATGTGGTGTAACAGTTTTCTACACCTCGGCTCGCTATGATCCTGCTGATAAACATTAAATATGATTGTATTGGAAATTAACCAATGTAATCTACATTATGTGTAGCCGAATAAACCGAAACAAGTTTAGTTTTGGCTTTCTTTTGAGCTGCACTTTCTTAAATGGTTTGTTGATGCTGTTGCATCTTTTCAATCTTTCATTATGATTTCTGTTATTACATGACTACACATCTCTCGGCCTCAATAATAAATGTTTCAGGATTACTGGGATATTCTTATCCTCCTTGTAAAAGATTAATTATAATTTTGGCTTTTTAATAAGTAAGTAAAATTATCAAAATAATTTAAATGTGAATTGGGGCACCACCTTTGGTGATAGTAAATTAGATCTGTAAATAAATCAGCCTTATAAAATGCACTAGATTGTTTACTAGATTAAAATTTTATTATAATTCTTATGATGAAATTGTTAACCAGTGATGCTCAGCAACACAAACCTATTAAAATGCAATGCAGCCAATGCATATATTAGCGAAATGAAGTAGTTGCCTTTCAGTCTTGCCCATTCTGGTTGTGTATAATCTAGTGAAGATGCAGCCATAGGAAACTTTATTTGATAGAGTTTGCAGTTATGGGGAAAACAAAATAATCCTTTTTGCTTCAGTGGGAATAAAGTGGGAAAGAAGAAGCCATGTGATGCTAACTGATTGCATTTAATTAACTGATAGTAATAATTATGACCATATCTATAAAAAAATGTTGATTAAAAAGACACCATTTACATTATATTTACTTCTTCTTGTGTAAAGCTTAATTTAATTATTCCTAATTGCTAAATCTTGAAGTCAAGTTCATTTGAGCAGCACATTTCTGCAGCAGGGCAATTCAAAGCGCTTTACATGGTGAAAACATGAAGAGATAAACTGCAAGAAACATTTCATCGCAGTGGAAAGCACCACAAGGACCAAGCTGCAGCTGTGGTGGCAGTTTAGTACTGAAACTAATGGCAGAAATAAACTGTAATTCTGGTGGTGTAACCCTAAATGATCTTTCAGAGCTGATATATAACGTTACTTCTGTTGTCTACAATTTAGCTGAGTATTTATAATAATAAAATAAAAGTGAGTTGAAAAAAGCGGGGATCTGTTTTCCCTTTTGAAATAGAGACTAATTTTGCTCAAACAGATTAAAGACCTCTCTTTTTGTAAAATCCTTAAATTGTGGTTCCTAATTTGAGTCAAACCCAAATGCAGGTTATGAAGCATAAGGTACAAGTCCTTAAAATAATTTCCAGGAATCAAAGTAACTTTTATTGTTAAAATATTATTAAAATTATACAACAGCAGACACATCCATGACTTATATTTGTGATTTCCTTTATTTTAATTGCTTGTATTTAAATGTATTTATTTTTTATATAGACATATTTGTTTCTTTAATAAATGTGATGATATCATAATTGTTGAGGTTTTCTTCTTTACACTTTTGTTTAATTGGCTTATTTTAAAGTTATACACTTTACTCAGCAATAGTCAGAATCAGTTTTGGGACCCAGAGTTACAGAAACATTGTATGTTTCCACAAGTCATTGTAAGATTCATTTTTCAGTTTGAATGAAACTGAAGATGTGAAGTCCATGTGAGCTTTTAACCACGACTTTCATAATCAAGCAGGTGTGTAACCACACTGCAATCAACCAGGCATGTTGTCAGGCACCCTTGATCACACAGCTGATCACTCCTGCTGACACAGGTTCTGTTCAGGGTAGTAGTAGAGCAGCCAAGCCCTTATTAGTGTCCATCAACTGTTCTGTTAAATGCCAGGCAGACAGTGCATCTGTCTGAAAATACCACATATCTGGATGCAGAGAGGTATATCTCTGCCATTTCAGTAGCATCACCTCTGCCAAGCTGGGGTGATGCTCCCAGCCAAAGGCGTTAGAGCGCTTGCAATCAAGAAAACATAACCATCCCAGAGACGACAGGCAGGAGAGCCAGTGAGGGCTTGATGGAAAATCAACCAACATGCCTTTTGGATCAGTGCAATCACACAGAACCTCTGAAATGAATTTCTTTTTGAGTGCTGTGCTGCTTTGGGCAAAAGAAACAACAACTACAGATTGTCTCAGATAGCAGGCCAATTCAATCAAAAACAGGAGCCCCAAATGTCCCCCAAAGTAAAACTAATGAAAGACATTGCAGCATGTAAACGGTGACAAGGATGGAGTTTAAAATCTTTGAATTATGAGTATGAGAACAACCATGATGAGGCCTAAACTCTTCACATGAGCTCCCATTTCATATGGGAAATATGTATTGAACACAAACATTTAATTCTGTATTTAATACTTGAAGAGAATTTTATGTCAGTACACGCAGTAGTGCTATGTGTACAGTAGAACGCAATAAAACAAAACATGTGGACATACTCAATACCTATTCACCCCATTGTGTCTTTTTTTAGAATCTGTCTGTCAGCACCACAAAAAAAATAAAAGTAGGAAAAAATAACAAGCATCTCTAATTCCCAAGAACTTAGACAAATCACGTTTTACTGCCCGGTGGTACAGGGAAAAAAGTAAGAAGGCAACTTTAAGAATTTATTTTGCCCCAGGATTTTTTGGTAAATATCAATAAAAATATATTTTTTACTTATTTATCTAGGAGGAGATGGTGGACAGTGAAGTGTTTGTCCAGTCTGATCTCTGGCTTCCAGTGCTCCCCGAGCTCTGTGGATGTGTGGACTTGTGTGGACTTGTTTTTGCTGGTTTCAACCCAGCAGTGTCCATGTCAGTGGAAGTATGAGCTTGGTTACCATGGCAATCACATTCTCCTCTTCCTGCAAACAGAGATGGACCAACAGTGGCAAAGATGCAAAGAGAGTGCGAGAGAGAGGAGCGGCTCTCAGAGGAACACATTAAAACATGGAGCAGCAATGCAGACGAGTGGAGGCTCCCAGATGTGGGATTGGCTCACTGCTACTGTATTAAGAAATATGAAGCCTGTTGTAAAGCCAAAATATATTGCTAATAAGGCCAAGGGCTTGTTTGAGTCATGTTGATGAGCTTCCTGTGGCTCTTGACAGGGTTTCTTCAGAATGCTGTATATGCAAATATAGTTTATTGATGTATAAAAAGACTTATGCATTGCAAACTTGCATATCCAATCAACATTTTTGAAAGAAGTGAAGTATGCCATGTACTGCAGTCAGATTTCCATATGTAGATAGTTGAAGTGAGATAGTTACAGAGATTGTAAAATGCCAAAACAGTCTTAACCTTTTCTGTTTTAGGTTTTTACCAAAGTTATTTTCTAATTGACAGAATAATGAAAGCATTTGTTTTTCTACGTACACTCCTTTAATATTTAGCAGAGTTGCTATTACACTGAGCTGGGTGAACATTTGAATTCCCTCTCTTTGTCTTGTCTCTTTGTTGGCTGCAATTTTGGGCCATTCGTCTTGACAGAAATGGTGTAATAGAGTTGGGTTTTCGGTGGCCTCATAGGCACTTTTTCAATTTAGCACAAACATTTTTTATGTGACTGAAATCAAAGCTGCGTGATGATCACGCAAAACACTGACTTTTTTGTAACTGCTTTGGCTCTATATTTTAGGATCACTGTACATTTGGAAGATTCATAATACCCCACACTAGGATGTTGGAAGCATTTTGTTAATCACTGGTCCATCTGGATATCCTCACTTATATTAATAAATCATAGACCATGACCAATAGGACAAGATCTCTGACACATGTGGCTAAAGTTGAGCATCCTTTGTGGAATGATCAGGGTCAGGAGCTTTGTTTTGTGGGAGGGGATCAAAGTAGAGACTCTGTTTTTCCAGATCAAAATAAGTCAAGCAAGGTCATTCTGCCATCTTTATGCTTTCCATGAAATGTTTAATGCCAAAGGAAGCTCCTGGACAGACTCTATGGGAGGGGTTATATTTCAGTTCTGGCCTGGAACAGAACTGTAAAATGTTAGTAGGTTAATGTGTGTCAGGATTTCCCTCCTTGACATGTGACTTTTATGACTGCATCTCGGACAAGCAGAGGACGATAAACTTTATTTTTTTATGGTTAACTTCAGAATTACATAGTTGGATACATTATAAAAGTGTTAATTTTCACTTGGAAATGTTGGTTACATGGGGTCAACAAGTGCAAAGACAGCAGAAGGTAAGAACGTTTGTGTGGACAGAGTGTGACACTCTTCCATGTTTTAGAAGAGTCCCTGCTGGCACCTTACATCAACTTCAAATGATTAGGAGTCGTTCAAGTCCTACAAAAACTGTTTAGACTTGACATAAGTCTGACAGGTAGATTACTAAAACATTAAAAATGATGTGACACTGATATGGCTGAATGCTTGCGTTTGGGACTTTCTGCCCAAAAAAATAAAAACATGTAGCTAAGAATGATGATACAATTTATCTATAAAAACCATGAACTGTGGCTTTTCATGTGGGAACCCATTGTAGAACAGATTTTCTAAACTGCATAAATCCCATATAGATTTCTAATTAGGAACCCTTAAGTGGCATGTCTTCTTCTGTTAAAGTCTCGGCTCGCACTAAGTACTGGTGTTGCTGGCCCTGACGTGGGAAGGAGGGGAATCGATAATTTCCATCAGTGTAACCATCATCGCAGGCTGTTCAACTGTAATCATTTGCTCTGACTTATCGCACAGAACCTGTTTGTGTCTGAGATTTGACTGACTCAAGATACAAGGCTTGATAAAAAAAAAAAGCAGATTTTTTTGCCCATCTTATCTCTGCCAGCCTCTATCGTCCTCTGCTGTTTTATTTGTCATACCTACTCGTTCTATGATCTATTAACACAAACACCAGCTTGCTAAAAAGCCTTGCCGCCTCCATTGTAGTAACAAACTGTGTTTTGATAATATGGCTTCACTCAAGAGAAATTGTGAATTAGTTTGCTGTCTTGGACACCATATATCTCTTCAACCACATTGTCTGGAAGCTTGAAGGCCAGGCTACGCTCATTTTTCTGTCCTCCATTATGGTCGACTTGTATGGGACAGTTATTAGTTAATGAAATCCATGCAGAGTTTCTCACTCTGCAAGCCAGCGGAGACTGTGCAGTGTGCAGCCACAAGTAATTAAAAGAAGCGCCTGTTTGGCAGAAACGCTAATTTAATTAGCTTCGCACTGTGTGAATATATGTGAGTGTATCCATGACGATGCTTTGAAGTCCGTGGATGCTCTAATGGGTGGGCAAGCATTCTGAACCGAATCCATTCATGTGTTTATGTTTTTTAAATGCCTTTTATTGTAGCGCAATTAAATGCAGACTCAGTGACCCTGCATGATCAATAATGAATTTGCGGGACAGTTTACTCCCAGAATAGTCTGGTTGCTGCTACGCTAAACCACACAGCAACCAATCTATCCATGTAAACAACAAAGCAGACGTGGAAACCCTAAAGAGCTCAACTTCTTTTTGAATATCTGTGAAGATGTGAGCAAGAATTTTGATTTTGGACAAATTATAGTGGAAGTAAACAAAGTGCAACAAAAAAGAAGATGCTAAATCGTTGTTGTGTGCATAGAGTTGTTCATGCATGTCTCTCCCTGCATGCCGATCCATGTGTTTGTAGACGGAGCAGACTTTGTCACCCGTAGCGCAAAGTGACGCCTGCCATCTGATAATAAACACAGCCTCGTTGAGCATGACTGAGTGCTCTTGCAGTTGATTTCATTCTGCTGAGGCGCACACTAAATTACCACAGTCTCCTCAGTGTCTTTCAGAGCACCAGCAAGTGCTGCAGGACTCCACACATTATCAGCAGTCTTGCACCCTTTCAAATGGTGTTGGTGACTTCAAGACAAGCTGTGAGCTGTATCACTGCAGCACTGATGGCTCCCCAACGTGGTGCAAGAAAATTATAATTTTTCTAGTTTTCTAGTTGCATAACTAATTATTTGGAAATGTAAAATGACTGACGTGTCTAAACAACAAAAACAAATCAACAATCAAGAATTCTTCAAATTATTTTGCGTTACCATAGGTCCTTAGTTTTTTTCATGATGGATTCAGCTACAAAGGCTAAATATTTCAGATCCAACCATTGTGGCAGCAACTGCTATAAAGCACTTGTAATGACTAACAGCATATGGGTGTAAAGAAATTTTGATCTACTGTACTTTGCAGAACTGTTTAAAATGAGTCACACTGGCAAGTTTCCAGAGAGCCATCTGTGTTTTCAGCTAACATTTATAAACTTGAGTTGTTGGATTATTTCAGTCATAACTGAGGGTTGACATCTGTGATGTTGAATTATTGTGAGCCTGTTGGAAAACTTTGGTACAAGTTAGGAATATTTTATTGCTTGCACAAGTTGCTAAAACCATTTAGAAAAGTGTCCCAATAATGTGTTCTTGACTTAACTTTTCTAAAATTGTATTGCTATTACTTCCTTAAGGACCACTTACCAGAGGAAATGCTTAACAAATTCCCATGTTGCTAAATAATGTTGTTCTCTGCAGTATAGAAAACAACATTGGAGCTATCTACATTGTTCAGACCAGTCTACACTTTTCTGTATAAATTCACAGTTTAGTTCAGATTTACCAGCTCTGCAGCTGATGAGAACGTAAATACAGGCATGAAAAGCTAATTCCAAGGGTTCATAATCATGCTGGCATATTATGAACCCTTGGAAAAACCCTAGGGTTTTACTGTATGGACCAAAAACAACACAAAATGTTTAAATAAAAATGTTCTGGATTAAAACACATTGGCTCAATAATTTCACAATTAAGATTTAGTAATAAGCTCTAAAAAAACAGTAGATTTTTGATTTTAGATAAAATGTTGTTAGAAACGGCACTTCCTGCTGAAAATCCAGGGAGCACATACTTTGCTGTCCTAAGAAAATCAGCACAGTTTGCAAGACAAGTTGATTTATATTGCAGCATTCATGAAAAAGGCAATTCAAAGTGCTTTGCATTACATCAAAGGAACGACAGACAGAAAATAACAAAGCCTAAGCATAAAAGCATTGTATGAAAGAAAAAGATGTTGAAATTCAAATATTAAAAGCATAAAAAACTAATGTTTCAAACAATGTTGCAGTGTTCTTTGTGTTAGTTTAGGCAACAGTCGCACTAATTTAGACTATGCTGTATTAGGTTTTTAAGTATTTCATGAGAGTGACAGTATTTTATAAAAATTAATTGCTTATCCCTGGAAATAATGGATGATTTTCAATCCATTTAAAAAGTACATTACATTTTTACAGAAATATCCCTGCTATGTTTGAATTAAAAGTTAAGGATATTTAAATATGGGAAACCTTACTATTGAATAATGCATATTAGGTATATGATAGGACACTTTTTAGGAGCAAAAATATGGCACCTTTTAAAACCAAATTGCCTAAAGACATCATAGGGTCCTTCTCTTATGCCATAATATGTGTAATTGTGATAATGATCATGATTTCAATACTAACTAAATCTTAGTAACAGTGATTTTAGATTTTTGTTCTCCCTTAGTTGAGCAGCAATACTTTCTGCTCAGATTTTAGTGGCAGTCAATGTCATTATAATGGAGCTCCTAACAATGGAAATGATCAACATGCTTTGTCAGCTTTCTGTTTTGGACCTAAGGCATAAACAGAGTCCTTTGTTCACATTTTTATCCCTTTTTTTATTGCTGCAGTTCATACTTTTAATGATGATGTTGCAAAACCTAAATCTGAAAGCAGAGTTGTAACAATGACGGAGTAATTGATATAATTAGGCAGAAGAAGCTACAAAATGTTCCACTGCTGAGCTGAAAAACCTGTCTGCAGCTACAGCAGTGGCAGGAAAAGTGGAGACTGTTTCTTTCCTAAAATGCAAAAATGTAAATTTGCTCTAAAAACACATGAAGTGCTTTTAAAATATATGTTATTTCCACTTTAAGAATGGAAAAAAGTGCCTCCTGTCGTCCTTCAGAAAAACTTACTGCTGATAACATTCTCCTTCTGTGACCCTGTTGTTCTGTGTTTAACCTGGTCTCTGCTAAACAAAGCTATTGGCTGAAACTAACTGTATGTCCTCTCTTTCACACTAAAGCCTTTTAAAACAGCTCAAAGCTTATCTGTCTAGATAGGTTTTTCTCGTAGATAAGCCCACTGAAGGAGCAACTACTGTCATTAACTTTCTTTCTGTAACTTAGAAAGTACTCCAGGATCAGTGCTTATGCTTCTTCTTTTTTGTTGTTGTTTCTGCTCTGTCTTCTCAAACCCCCAGTCTGTCATGGCAGACATAGCCTCACTGAGTCATGTTCGACTGCAGGTTTTTTCCGGTTAAAAGGGAATTTTTCCTCTCCACTGTCGCTAAATGGATGCTCAGTTAGAAGGATTGCTGCAAAGTCAAGGACACAATATAAGAGATTGTCCTCTGTCGATACATGCTCGTTCAGGAGGAGTGAATGCTGCAAGTCAGTGACTCAATGCAATCTGCTGATTTCCTTAGATAGAAATTTTCCAAAACTAATTTGGATATTAAACAGAAAATGTTGCCTTGTTTTATAAGTGGGATCAATTGGTATGTATGTATGACTGGATTGAATTGTAAGGTGCTTTGAGATGATGTGCTGGAAATTGACACAATAAAAATAACCTCAATTAAACTGAATTGAATTTGGAGGACATTAGTTTATATTTATCCTCTAATATCTAAAATGCCTAAAATAAAACAAATTATTTTAGAAGAAAAAAAGTTGTGATATTAATTATTTTGACATTGCCAAAGAAATTATAGAAAGAACCAGTTTTGTTGAAGAAAAATCCTCCTCCACACTGTCTCCTGCTTCCAGTCTTTACTATAAGTAAGATAAATTCTAAAGCTGTCAATCAGTGGATTTGTTATGTTTTTACTTGCAGTCATATGGTTCATCTATTTAGATGGACCATATCGCCAAATTGGATATCGTTCTGATGGTAACGTTTTCTCTTCCTCGTTTTCTCCTCGGCTGCTTTTCCAAATACTTCTTTTATACTTCTTTTACAAAATCCTTTGAGTAAACCAGAACCCATCACAAGACAAAGCAACGGCTCTTGTCATCTACATTTTTCCTGTTTTTGCTACAGGACCATGATTGTCAGACATGATAATTCAACTGTTCAAGCTATAACAGCTGAACTGCAATGCTTCTGGTGGGCACAGTGAGAAAAATTTATTAAAATTTTCTTTTCGTCTGATTTTATGGCATATCTCCTCCAGAACACAAGGTCCTATATACGGAGTCTGTGCTTGAACAGAGTCCAAACCACTTGCTAACAGAGCAAAGAAAGCTCATAAATTCTCTACCTGCTTTGCCCTGTCTGTGGTTTTTGGCTCCATCCCCGCTGGATGCTTCCAGGCCTCGTGTTGAGAGCAGCTTTGGGATGTCTCAGAGAGAGCAGGCCAGGCAGGAGGTGTTGGCAGGGGAAGGAAGTGTTGACTTTCCCCTGTGGACTGTGCTCCATCAACTCTCTTTACCTAGCTGAGAGTTTTGCTCGCTGGCTGGCCCTCAGTCTGCCGCCAATCCCCAGTCAGCCATCCCACACAATCATAAACCAACACTGGGGAAAATGGCTGCCTTCAAGTGGAAATGTGGCTCTCTCACGCACTCATGCACATTCGAACACAAACACATTAATTCTAATCTGCGCAAATTAATTAACCATGCACACAAAATGCAGACTGTATGGTTTTTGCACATTAGCACAAATGGAAGACAAACACAACGTGTTTTATTTTTTTTTTTTTTACCTTTACATGTGAGGGAGGCTGTGCAGAAATGTAGAAAAAGGGCATATTTACAATGGTATAAATTTTAAATGAGTTATCACAACCAGAACTCTGTAATGATTCATAATCACATAATATTCAACCTGCAGGAGATGTTATTATCTTTTATAGGGAGTAATAAACAAAGCGATCTTATCTACCTTCTAACAGACTTCATAGTTTCTCTGGCTGGAGCGAGCTTTTGCCAGGAGGGAGTGCTTTTTTTTTTTTTTTTTTTTTTTTTTTTTTTTTATATTTTTTTTTTTTTTTTTTTTTTTTTTTGTAATTTTTTTTTTTTTTTTTT
>CAEFZX010014797.1:0-57753 GCA_903066825.1 Alfaro cultratus | reverse complement strand
ATTTCTACATCTCTCACATTGTTTATTTTTTTTTTCTTCTGATGTCAGTGCCTCGCTGGTCCTCTCTCTATCTCCTCCCCTGGCAATGACCCTCACAAAGTAGTTCATAGTTGTGAAGTGGAGGGAAATTGATCATTGCAATATATGCAGTATTACAAAGAACTGATTGGATGTAATAATTGACTGGATGTTGTATTTCCGCAGTCATCCATTTAGAGTTCATTCGAATGATTATGCCCTCTGCGATTTTGGCGTAATAAAACAGACTGTGCAGTTTGTGGTTACAAATGTGACAAACTATGAAAAGGTTCAGAGCATATGAATACAATTCCAATACACCAAATGTTTCGATTTGCTGAGTAGTTTTGACCATAATTTCCTTTCTGTTCCAGGAATTTTCTCAGAAACATGTATGAGCCTCGGTACTATGACAGCCCCCCTGTGTACAGTCCTCCGTACAGCACCACCTCCCACAGTCTCTACCCCCCAAGAAGCGTCCATTCCCCTCAGAGCCAGTATTTCTCCTACGCCCACCAGCCTCCTCCTGATTCCTACTACATGGAGGGGCAGCCGCAGCACTTCTACAGGTGGTTCTCTCCTCCTGGTTTTGTTAAAACCTTCCAAGGAACCACAGCCCTCATGTGCTTCATTATCTTTGCCTGCGTGGCATCAACTTTGGTGTGGGACATGAATGGGTTTGGGTACGGGGGATATGGTGTTGGGGACACGGTCTCTGTGGGTGGAGCTGGCCCGGGTTATTATGGAGGCAGCTACGGCTACGGTGGCTCCTATATGACGCCGCAGTCGGCCAAGGCAGCGATGATTTCCATGGCAGCCATCAACTTCCTGGTTTCACTGAGTTTCCTGGTGGGAAGTTTCTCCAGGTCCCGGATGATGCGAGGGTGCAGGTTCTACCTCACCATTTTCATCTGTGACATCATCCTGGCTGTTCTTCAGGTGGGTTTTCAAACACAACACATGATATCATAATGAGACACTGGGCACTTTTTAGGATTAGGTGTGGACTATGTTCCAATAAGAAGACTCACTCAGGAACTTTCACCGAGATATGAAAGTTTGGCTCTCATATCTCGGTCTAATTGGGATGAGGGGCGAGGTAAGGGATTCTCTACACATAGAACTCAATTTTTTTAGCTTTGAAGGAAAAAAACCTGTCATATCCATCTCTTTCTAAATTAATCAGTTTCATAACTATTGATTAATGCAGCTTCAAGCTTGATCAAGACATTTTCCAACATTGCCCCCACAGACAGACTGAAACTTTTGGGTTCAGATAACATGATTAGAAGTAACGCAGGGCCTCTCTGGTTTTGTGATTTCCGGCTCTGCCTGTTTCATGAAGTTGAGGAAATGGTTAAAACTTCTGTGACTAAATGGGCCTCTTTTGGCTTTCAGGGCATCATCAATATCATCTTTGTGATTGGGGTGAACCCCATGTCTCAGAGCTCACAGAGCATGCTGTATAACCCCATGCTGAGGATGTGTCAGAACATCCAGGGGACCCCGAGTCTGAGCGGCAGCGTGGGGGCCGGTTTCCCTGGAGGCTTTCCCCTGTACAATCAATACCTTTACCACTACTGTTTCATGGACCCTGAGGAGGTCGGACCAGTAATTTTACTCCATTTTGTTCTTTAGTGGGGGTTTTTTTTTCCGAACCAGTTTGATTTGATTGGATAAAACCTAACGTCTAACTTCTCCTTTGTTCAGGCAGTGGGGTTTGTTCTGGGCCTGCTGGTGGTTGTAGCTCTGTCTATTTCTGCTTACTACGCCTACAAGACCCGCAGCAAGATTTGGCGCCATGGAAAATCAAACATCTTGTGGGATGAGCCGATGGTCAGGCTGTCAGACGGGCATGATGTTCTGGACTGGGTGAGTGTGTTGCTCTCTCCTTGCTCATTTTTATAGGCACATTGCAATGTGACGTCACGTGTGGAATGTCATGTATTGTTTTTTTTTTTTTAAAAAACATTCAATAGTGAGAGACATAGATTTACTGACTACGGAGACCTCTAGAGGACATGGGGAAATTTTTTTTCTTTTGCGTTCCCTCGCAGTACTTTTGTGTTCTCTCGCAATAATGTACTATTCAGTTTATGCAGCATAATTAAATACTGTAAGCCTGTCTTACAGTGGCCATCTTACTTTCTGCTATTATATAAGGTTTTCATAAGGTTTTTCCATGTATCTTAATATCTCATTGTGAAATATCTGAAGTTTTATAGCTTTTTCTTTAGGATAGAAATCCACCACAAACCTATGATATAAACAGAAACTTTAGATGGGCAGGAAAGAAAAAAAATACATTCAAACTATTTGGACTATTTCTGAGTTATTATTATGGGATGATCAGCAGTCTGACAGTTTTGATTGTGTTTCTATTGTGTTGGTAGTCTGAATGGTTTAAAGAACTGTTTTCAGAGCCGTTCCATCTCAGCCTTACACAAACAGACAAATATGAAGTGAATAAATCGATTTTCAATCAATGTTTTGCACCAAAGAGTTAAGAATAAACTCTTTTTCACTGAGGCTCTTAAAATGTGTATATATTTGAAATTTTAAATTGACATTTGTGACTGTATACAAAATAGACCATCAAATATTGCAATAAGCATATTGTGGGGGTACACAAAATTTATTGTGAGGTAACTCAAAAGAAAAAAAATGTTCTCATGTCCCCTAGAGTGCTCTGTAATTGACAGCTAACACAGAAGTAATCCATCAGTTAGTAGCCACTAGAGATTCAGATAGCAACCTTTGTCATTTACCAACTCTGGCACATGGTTATATTTGCTGTCACTGTCATTTCGCTGTGGACAACATGGGTGCCTGCTTTTCATTGACTGAACATTCAAACAAGCATCTTTAGTGGTGCAACTGACAGACACTGTAACTTTGTGTTTGTTTTGTTTGTTTATTGGTTGAATGCTTGTGCAGTCATGTTACCCTAGTCATCAAACCACACAGTCCATACCAAAAAACTGTCATTATATCCTGCTGTAACCTGAATACTAATGCTGACCATGTTTTTATATGTAGTGGTCACTGAGTTTCAGCAACTATCATGCCTTGTTGAGTCAGAGAATACGACTGGCACTCCCTAGTTTCACTCTGACTGATCATTAACCAGGACTGAGATAACAGCTGCACTGCACTCATTTTAGAATAGTGTTTATGATAGGAAACAGGTCAGAAAACCTTTATAAGGGAACTGACTGCATGGTTATTGTAACAAGTTCAAGATTCCTCTTTCTGGAATTCATGATCTGTCACACAAACATTTCCTGCATAATGTTGGACTCTGTGGGATCAGAATTGGGAGGATTGCTCACTGTGCTGATGCAGCCAACGCACAGAGGAACCGACGGTGTGATTGGTGTGTGCCTGGCTTTACGCCCTGTTCAATACATCAACTGCAAACTCCTCTTTCAGGAACAACTGCGCCCCACCTGTAAAGTGCGCAGAGCAGCGCAGCAAAGACGCATGCTGTATAAAAACAATTTCAAATAAAAACAGACAACACTTAGCCCAGTGTGGGAGCAAGTAAACCTTATAATACACTGGGTGAAACTCTGTAACTGTATATGGTGCTGTCAACATAAATTTCATTAGAGGTTGAGATTTTGGTGTTTTTTTTTTTGTTTTTTTAGTTGGGTGGGTTTTGTGGTGTTTTGGGGCTGGAAACTCAGTCAGATCTGGCAACCCTGATCAGGAGGAGTTTTGCAGCTGAAATCTACAGGAATACATCTTATATGAATCTCATCAGTGTCTATACCTGATTAATAATATGATGATGTTAATCTTCACGTGTGATTTTAGAAAATCATTTATAGACTTTCTAACTGTGTTGTTGACAGCCAGCTAAGTGAAGCGACTGTGTTTACATGTACATCTGTAATGTGTGAGTTGTTGGGCTTCAGGATACTCCATCCATCCATCCATCCATCCATCCATCCATCCATTGTCTAACACCCTTGTCCTTAGTGGGGTCGGGAGGTGGTGGTGCCTCTCCAGCTAACGTTCCGGGCGAGAGGCGGGGTCACCCTGGACAGGTCGCCAGTCTGTCGCAGGGCAACACAGAGACAGACAGGACAAACAACCATGCATACACACACACACGCACACACACACACACACACACACACACACACACACACCTAGGGAGAATTTAGAGAGAGCTTCAGGATACTGTTGAGAATAAATAATTCTGTGTTTTTCCTTCTACCTCTTTTAGCTAGTTGCATAGCTAAAGCTAAAGCTAAAGGAAATGATATGGTAGGAAATGCCCTCAAAGCCAGTGTTAAAGGATATGACACATTAGGGAACGCCCTCTTTAGAGCGTAGCTTAGATAGAAGCTAACAAAGGGAATTACCAACTGTTTTTGGGTGCCATTTTGTCTGATAGCTCCTAAACGTAGCATGTCAGATGGACCAGCAGTATTTTGGTATTAATAAATGGAATTCATGAATTAAACTCACAGACTCTTCAACCTCATTCATCAAGAACTGGGCATGGAGAAGGATAATTCTCCACAATACCTTCAGGTTTGTTACTCAGAAGGTAGCGAGATCACATCTGTCTTATGACTGGAAACCTGCAGGCCTGATCAAAGGGATCTCAACAAAGTAGCGTCTGTTTGTGAGCTACGCTTTACTCTTTCTGATGATGGTACTCCACTGTCTATCAGACCGCAATCCTATGATAGCAGGGAAGAAGTCATCATAGTACCGTTGTGCTGTGACTCTATAGCATCTGTGCACTGACTGGTATAAAACGAAGGAGCATACTGAATGGGCTCATCCAGCAGGTCTCTGCGTACATCCTGCTCATCATGTCGAGGGTCTCTCCATTGAGATGCAGGCCCTGTTCTGGGGCTCTCTTGTATCGCAGTGAAGACGTTTGCCTTGCAGGGAAGCATATATAATGTATGCCTCATGTATAATGTAAAGAAAGGGTTGTGTTGCTGTGTGAATTCCCACAGAGTGAGGTGGCACTAAATGATTCAACTTGTGAAGGTTCCTCATCAGATCGGTTCCTGAGTAAAATATGATTTTTTTATTTTTTTCACATGCTACATTTTTGTTTCAAATAAGCAGAAAAAGGTTTAGACACACAGGACGGGGGAAAAATAAGGAAAATAATTTTGAAAACCCATATGTTGCTATTTGAATCTAAGGCACAATTTACTGAAATGCAGTTCATTTTCTCATTTTCTTATACAGTAGTAGGCAGTGTGAGAAGAAGAAAGTGAACTAAATTTGTCCCTCCAGTGGATCAGCTTCCTTGGATTATTTTCCCCACGCTGAGCATGATCCTGTGACACCACATGCATCAGATCGGTTTCAACAAGCGCCTTTCCTCCCACATCAGCCCTAACCCTGTTTGACTACACAGCCATGCAGAAATGGGTCAAACACAAGAAGTCTTTAATATTGCATTCCGCAGTAAGACTGGCGATCACATCAGGCAGACAGTTCTTCTGGCCTTTGAAGTTGACATTTTTCTCTCTGTGTTAAATCACATTGTAGCCAAAACCTTTTTTTAATTACTTCCTGCAGTTTCAGTTTTACTGCGCCACACTGTCTTTTTTTTTTTTCTTGTGAGTGAAAAATTTGTCTTTGTACGTTTCTGATGATACGGAGATGCACCCGCATTCCCTCTAATAACACACATCTCTGGTCAGACGCAGTGGGGAAATTTGTTTTTGTGTTTTCTTCCAGAGAATTAGCTCGGCTGCTTGTTGAGAGGATTTAAGGTGAGACTCAGGGGAGGCTGAAGGGAAGGAAGACGCATGTCAGAGCTGTCATACAGTCTTATACTGGGGGTGAGGCTGGGTGTTTGTGTGTGTGTGTGTGTGTGTGTGTGTGTGTGTGTGTGTGTGTGTGTGTGTGTGTGTGTGTGTGTGTGTGTGTGTCATTGTATTTGGTACATTGTAAGGACAATTTTTTTAACACACTATGTTACGGGACCCATCCCCACCCATTCTGAGCACATGCTTCAACTGCATCAGATGACTAATATTAATGCAAAGGATACATATTGTTTCTATTAAACAAGATCATAAATGACTTTGGGAGCAGAAGACCAGTAGCCAACAGCTTTGCCTAATCATAAATATTACATTATATTAAAACATTTAGTTTTGCAGGGAATGCAGCTAGTTTTGTATCAACAGCTGGCGTCTTATTCACTGTTTCCACCAGTAGTAATATCTGACTGTTGATCATGTGACTCGTGTGACGCAAAAATTGCAGTTATACGAAATACATCTGAAAAAAATCACCTGATCCTGGCATTAAAACTTTTTATAGAAAAACGGTTCGAGATTTGTATGTTTCCATTAAGCCTATTTATTTTCGTAATTTCAAATTGCGCAGTTCTCTGGTTAACGGAAATGCAGCTACAGGCTGTGTGAGAGTTTCCCACTGGGTCAGGAAGGGAAGGTTTACGTCCTAAATGTATCTTTCCCAAAAAGATGCAAGGATATGGTTTATGTTGACACCACTCTGTACCCTGAAGCCTCTCAGGAAGTTCCTGCAGAGCCACAGAGCAGGAACTAAACGGATCAGCAGGAACCATGAGGTGAAGACGCATTAAAGGGCAGAACAATGTGTTTTCAAGACACAATCAAGTAACTGTTAGATTCAGTTCAAAGGCTATGTATGTCAAACATGACTAAAAAGAAGAGAGTTTTAAGAAAGGTTATTATCACCAAATAACCACTCTATTAAACAACTCTGTGCACTGCAGGCTTTCTGTGTGCATTCATGCAGAAGTGAGGAGCAGAACAGCCTCTGCTCTGTGTTTGAATTAATAAAGGGAGCAGAGAAGGCTCAGAGCAATCTGTGTGCTGCTTTAGTGAACAGTTTCATCAGCTTCATGCGTCACTTGAAGGCATTCTTGCAGGTTTTTGAATATTCGTATCGGTCAAAGTGACCCTTAGTTAAAATAAACAGAGACGGGCCTCGCTTCATTAAAGTAGGAGCAGCTTTGGTGGCGTAGATGACAGAATCCAACAGGAGGAATAGTTGTTGAAGTGTGTGAATGGTGAAGCATCACAGTGTGTGTGAATGAGTGTGTTATATATATGTACTGGTCCTACTGTAAGCATGGAATATTCTCTAACCGCCGGGTTTTTGTGGTGTATCTATGAGATAATGATTAATCATTTTTCACTTGAAGGAGTGGGCCGATGGATTTCACTTTTCAGTCTTGTTTTGTGTGTGGCAGCCATATTGGAACAGAGGAAGTTTAGAGAGATTTTTTATTTATTTTTTTTTTTGAATGGAGGTCAAACTTTCAACCTGTAACACAACCTTTGAGCGTAAATCAGTATTTTACGTGTGGATTTTTTTACCAGGTGACTGACATTATAATCAAATTCTAAACATTATGATTCTTTTGTGATTTCCTTATTTTTCCATTTGCTCCCTTCCCCAGCTGCATCCCTTCACCTGTGATTAGCTCCTCTGGCTCCTCTATCATTTCCACTCCTTCCTTTCACTCACTGCTGGATCATCCATCCCTACACTCCTCCGTTATTCTGCTCTAGTGTTTTCTGTTGCTTTATGTGTTTCTCACTGTGTCCCTGAGCTTCATGTAAGTTTTCCTTTCAATTTTTACTCACTAAAGACTCCGAATATGATCCGACACTCTGCTTCATCGCCTCCACCTCCTTGATCTCGATAAAATGTGCAGTCTGTGGATGTTGTTGCCAGGTGAACCACGTCGGGGAGACGCGCAGCACCCAGCAGGCGCCCACCGTCGTGGTGTCAGAGCGCGCGGCGCCCGACCTGAGGGCGGAGAACAGCGGCGGCCACAGCGAAGGGCACAAGGAAGCTGATGCTTGTCTAATATCCAGGTCAAGCCCCCCAAAGAGCTCTGACCTCTGACCTCTGGACGCCCTCTGCACACCTACAGAAAAATATGTACAGAAACATCAACTTTTAGAATGTTTTTTTTAATTCCCTATTCAATGATTACTTCATTTAGCTAGCATAAATGTTGCCTCACAGCTTCGGATTTTACTGGTCATGAGTTTTATTATCAGATAATATATTATAGCTTTATTACCAGAAAATACAATTCTTCATCACAATTCCTTCTTTTGATTGATCATAGGAAAATGTGTAATATTTTATATTAATCAGATCAAAATGTATTGATCTTATGGTTCCTTGCAGCAGGCTGCTGAACGGTTCCTCTGGTCTTTTGATGTCTTGCTTTACTCCGCCAGCTGGAGGAGCACAGCAGCTTGACCAATCAGAAAATCAGCATCAGAAATAATGTTTCGTAACATTTTATCTGAAGGGGTGTGCATAAGATTGATGTGACACTGTCATAAAATAATAATAATAATGAACGTGAAGGATTCTTCATGAATATTTGTGACTCGTCTTTAAGTGCAATTCAGTAATTAATGACACTTTTAATGCATGTTTTAAAGCGACTTTGCCTTTTACTTAATGACGTTCATGACAATAATTACCATTCATGAAGACTCCTCCGTGTTCATGACAGTATCTTATGCACACCCCTTCAAATAAAGTCTTACCTAATGTGTAAGTCAATTATTTTAACTTACATCTTTTTAAAAGATTAAAAACATAAAACAAAAATTATGATGAAAAGTTTAGAATTAACAAATTTATTATTTTTTTTTATTTTTGCATTTTTTTTCCCTCATCAGTGTACTCCATGGCCCCCACTTTGAAAAACAAAACAAAATAGTGACCTAGGTTCTGAAATTTTGTGTTTCTTGTTCAGTTCCTTCACAGAGAACAGCGTCAGGCGCGACACTGAGCCTGTGTACCAAAACACCAGAGCGACAGTTAGTTCCAGCAGCTCCTACGAGACCGACAGCGTGAGGAAGCCTCCTCTTCATCACACCAACAAGAGGGAGCCTCCTCTTCATCACACCAACAAGCGGCCGCAGAAACAGCTCACAGAGCCCACGCCTGCTGCTCAGCTGGCGACCGAGTCCCAGTACGAAACTGGTTACACCTCAGGGGACACTGGTAATGAGCTGGACTGGGACCAGAGAGATTACCTGTACAGGTGGGTCAGGTCTCTGCTGCCGTCTCCACGCCAACAAAGTCTCACCATCATCTGATACATCAGATAGAGAATGCATCATTCAAAAATATAGCAATACAGATTGTGATGACTATAATCTTTATGCCACGCTAACTTGCTGTTGAAGTGATTTCTGTTTCACGCCTGAGATGCTGATGAACATGCGGTTCAGTGACAGTAAAGCGGCAGTAATCAGCTGCCGTGCGCCTCCAGGCTGTACCCGGCCATAACCACAGACGAGCAGCGCCGCCGGTACAAGAGAGAGTTTGACTCGCATCTGGCCCACTACAAGACGCTCTGCTCTGAGATGGACCACATCAGTGACCAGGTGCACAAACTGAGCCGAGAGCTGGACACGCTGGACGAGGGCTCCGTGAGGTACCAGGTAACCAGAGAGAGGACCGCTGGCCAGGAGAAAAGCCCCAGCTACTTCAATATGTAGCAATATTATTTTTGCTCTTCCAGTCATATTTACAGTGCCTTGCAAAAATATTCACCCCCCACCCCCTTTTGATCTTTTTAACATCTTTTCACCATACTAACATAAACTTTTATTAGTTTTTTTTTTTTTTTGCTACACCAGGAGAGTCCAAACGTTTCATTTACATGGGCCAAATTGTCAAGTTAAAGCTGCAGAATATAACTTTTATACTTTTTTTTAAAAATTATTTATTTAAGCTGCCACTGTATCGTGACATGATGGTAGGAGACAGATACTCTGTGAATCAAACTTCTCTGACTTCTCCCAGCGCTAACTAGAAACAGCCAATCGGACCCCAGAGGCGGGTCGGACGTAGCGAAAGCTTCTGCAGTCATAACAAAGGCTCACATGTCTGCTGAACATTTTGTGTTCAGTTTGAACTGAACAAGCAGAGGGTGACTTCTGAAGGCAAACTCTACTGAATACTGGGCGCATTCAGGAGAATCAGACTGAAGGAGAATGAGGATAAATACATCCAAATGTTATTCATTATAATCACTTCAGCTATGTGCTAATTTGGGTTTATTACATAAAATCTCAACAGATAAAAAATGCATGAGAAAAAAACACAAAAAGGGGGTAGGAATGCTTTTGCAGGGTGCTTTATTTGTTTGTTTGTTCTGTTTAGCACTAGATATAAGTCAAGACTGCAATATTTGTTGAACTTTGTGAACATGTGAGTGGAACATTCGTTTGTGACCTGCAGGGTATAGCAGATGAATACAACCGGCTGAAAGACCTGAAAAAGGTACGGTGACCTCTGACCTCTGTGTCCATCAGAGCCTTTAGGCCGTTAGTCACGTCTGCTATCACTCTGGAACCAGATATTTACATACGCTGAATAAAAAGACACATACACATTTTTTTTCACTGACTGAAGTCAAATTAAAAAATCCTGGTGAGAACATTTAATTTTTTGTTTTATTTTGTAATGTTCCTCAAATTCTTAAGGTTTGCATACATTTAGTCAGTATCTCGAGGAAACTGCCTTATCAACTGTATGACATAAGTCAGGTAATTGTAGCTAAGCTAAAACAAGAAAGGTTTGGTTTGATTTAACTTCAGACAGGGAGAAAAAATGGTTGTTAAAGTCTGGCTTTAAATCTTAAACTAACAGCTTGTTGAAGAATCTTTTGGTTGATTTTCAGGGTTTTTTATTGGTAGGAGTTTGTCAGCATCCCAAATCTGGATGCTCAGTCTGGCTTGCAAAGTTCCCAAAACAAGGACATCTTGTGACAGGTTCCTGGGAACCTCAGTGATTTTCTGTCACTTTTATTTCTGGACTTTGGCTAGGCCACTCTAAAACGTTGGCTTTCCTCACAGAAAGTCATCCTGTGTTGATTTAGATGAAAGCTTATCGTGATACTAACAAATAATATCACTTTTTATTGTCAGCTTCGTAGCAAACAGCTGACAGTCCTGTTTTAAAACTGACAGCTACTTTTAACTGTTTTCATTTCATCTGACAAAAACCCGAGGTCCAGCTGTGTTTTAGTCAGGACATAGTAATTTATTTAAAAGAAAATCCTTCTGCCTTGCAGCTCTTCTTAATCCAGACATGTGGAGAACATTGATGTCGTAAAAAACTAAACATAATTTATGGTTCCTCAAATTCACAAAAATTCCTATTAGCTGCAAATCCTGAAAGTGAATCCAGAAGTGCATTAACAAAGCATTAGATTAAGGGTGTTAATATCTATGGAACCAGCTGTTTAGTTTTTACTATTTTCCTTCTAACAGATGAGTTTTATTTTGCTAAACATCATATCTTCAGTTTTACACCAAAACCCAGGAAATGTTAACTTTGCTGTGGAGACACTGTCAGGAAATAAGAGCCACGCTCCGGGTCCCTCCAGGTTCTGTTGCTGTTACCGGGGTTTTCTTTTGCACAGTAAGAACACGAGCAAACAGAGGTGATAACATCAGCAGCAGCAGGACGCAATATGTCATGGAGCTCCAGAGCAGCATGGCGAGGGAAGGATTTTAATAATAACAAAACAACATTTACAGCAAGGCATCAAGGTACAGGCTGAGGAACCGGATAGGGCGGGAAACCAAGGAGTCCAGTTGCATAGGAACTAGCTGAGTGTAATCAGGGAAACGCTGAAGAGCCGAGGGAGAGCCTGAGCACAAAACAGAGGGAAGGAGACTGATAAACACAGATGGAGCTGAACGATCTGGCCCATGTAAATGAAACGTTTGGACTCTCCTGGTGTAGCAAAAAAAAGGGATCCACAAGTCAGACGGGGAAACCCCAACACTGTAATGTGTAGAGATTTAGTATTATTAGCTGTTTGTTAGAGTAATGAGACACACAAAGCAAAATAAGACCAGAACGCAGAACATTAGGCAAAAAGGATGTAAACTAAAATAAATCGTTGATCAACTTAGTCAGCCGTCAAGAGTTTTCAAAAATGTTCAAAGCATTGCTTATGCAAATCAGACATTTTCAGAGCACTTTTTGTGAGGTCCAAAGTTTAATTCTTGAAGTCTGTTTGACTTTTTGTTTTAGAGTTCCTTTTTTAAAGTTTAAGTTTTGCATTTGATTATAATCCAAATACAAAAAAAAAAGTAAAAATCAAAGGGAAGCAAAGAAAAGTTTGCACCAGCCAAACGCTCCCCCGAAAATGTGAATGAAGCTCAGGATCATTTAGACACAAAACAACTAACAGGACATCTGCAGGTACTACTGATAATATTGGCTGTTTTAACATCTGATTGCTTTTTTGATTTTCCAGACGGAAGACTATCAGGCTAAGAAGAGACAAAGCAAAGAACTTCGAAAAAAACTTTTCCACATCAAACATCTGGTGAAAATCTACGATCAAGGCTTCTGTTAAAGAAGCTCCTGAGAACACATCGGCCCTTTGGAGTCAGTATTAGGTTGTTGCCTAGAAACATACATATATATATATATATATATATATATATATATATGCCACACACGTTCTCTACCTTAATCTTTAAAAAATGCCAGGATATTTTCTGAGACTGATCTGTTTGGTTATTTTAGGTTTCTTTCAGCCGACGACAGAACCAAAACATACGTCACCAATGAACGTAGGGGGGACGAGTGAAAGACTTACCATACAGTTTGCATGAATACACTTGAGTTGTCACATGTTGCTGTGTTTATTTGGCATTTCCCATACAGATAAAAGTACCACATTTTCTAAAGAAGCTTTGTCTGATTCTTTTAATAACAGCCATATACAGGAGATGTGGAGTCTTAGAAACAGATAAAAAAAAAAAAAAAAAAAAAGAGTGTTCATCTTCAGTCCTCTAAAACATGGCTGAGCATTTAAACGGGCCCAGCAGCAGATCAGGAAGAAGGGTTACAAATGTTAAATGTTTCACCTACAAATGAAGGTTTCAAAAAACACAAAGAAAAAAACAAAACAAGAGAATGTGCAGTTTACTACAACGGCATGTCAGGGCAATTATAGGTAGAAAAACAAAGAGTACATTTCTGGCAAAAAAAACTGAAATTTTGATATTACGCTCAGAAATTTTCTGGGGAAAAAACCCTGTAAAATTGATAAATGTCCTTTTTTTTCTAGAAAATTTGTGAGATCTCAAAATTTCTGTTTTTTGGCAGAAATGTACTCATTTTTTCTATTCTAATGGCCTTTGTACACCATCATAGTTTAGTCCATCACATCATCTGTAACCTGCTTCCTGAACTAATCACATGAGGTAAATCCAATAGGACCAGGCTCTCTGTTTCAACTCAACTCAAACAACAGCAGGGCGTTTACTTTTTTTGGCATCGACTCTCTGATCCATCAGCTCCAGCTCTGCTCTCGTTCTGTTGGCTTCCTTCATGTTTCAGTGGAGGTATTTTCATCTCAGAGAAGAAAAAAAGCATTTAGGAGCTACAAGTTAAAGGAATACTTTAATGTTGAAATCAAACTTGATTAATAGTGTAAATGAGGGGAAAAAAACAAAAACATCAGAGAACCAAAAACATCTGAACATGCAAAAAGACAAAGTTGGCATCAATATATATAGATATATACATATTTTAATACATTTTCAAGAGATTGCTGCCCCAGGTGTAGTACAGCACCTTGCAAAAGTATTCACACCCCTTGTTTCCACAAAGCAAACCATTGGTGATGATTAACAGAAAGTTAGTGCATAATTGTAAAGTTCAACGAAAGGCATTATTTTTTTAAATAAAAATCTGAAAAGCGTGTCAAATATTCTTTCAGCCCCTTTACTTTGACACTCCTGAATAAAAATCAATTTTAACCAATAACCATCAGAAGTGACCTGATGGTCATTGGTAAGCAGAATTTAATCTGGCCCCGTTAGAGGACCAGCATCACCACGGCGACCAGAGGACCCCAGCAGTAGATCAGGGAGGAAAGTGTGGAGAAGTTTGAAGCAGCGATGTAGCAGGTCTCACAAATTTCTACAAAAACATGGACATCTAGCATGTAAGATAAAAACAACTGTGTGTAGAGAACCTCTCGAGTGGCAGAGTTTTAGCTTCACCTGGTTCAAATTCTCTAAAAAAATATCTTAAATTGGTTAACAAAAAATAATAATAATAATCAGCAGATCAGACGTTGAGTCCAGCAGAAAAGCCTGATCTGTTCAAGTGTTGAAGGATTTTTAGCTACAGATGATTCCTTTGCTACAAATTATCACTAAAAGAATGCTTTTATTTTCTTATTTAAGAAAATGAATTATCTATTTATTTGCTCCTTCTCATGCATTTCTAATATTGTATAAAATAAGCTTAAGTGGTTAAATTAAAAATCTGGAAAATGTGCCAAATTTTTAAGTGATTACTCATCAGAATAATTCATTACTAAAATAATGGTTAGTTGCAGTTCTGGTAAATATAAGTTGTAGACTCCACAAGACATAAAAGTAGGAAGAAAGATACTGTTAGAGGGAAGCACAAGAAGTCCTGGGTTCGATTCCCACTCTGACCATTTACTGCAGGTCTTCCTCTTCCATCCTCCAACTCTTTCCTGTCAAATTTCTGTTTAATAAAGGCCACTAGAGCCAAAGGTGATCCGGGACGGTCAGGTGGGCGGAGCCAGATGAAATGCAATAAACTGCCATAAACCAAGCTCTTCCTCATTCTCCAGGAGAGCAGCAGCTGGAGTTCTTATTTGATCTGCTTCGTTGTATCTGAACATCATAAAAACTTCTAACAAAAACACATGGCCGTGTTTTTGTTAGAAAAAACATGGCCATGTGTTTTTTGGCAACACCACAAATGTGTGTGAATACTGTAGCAAGGCGCTTCATAAAGGGACATAAAGTGATTCTTCACTGCTAAAAATCCATCTTCTAATTTTCCTTTGTCAATCCAAAATTCCACGTCGGCCTTATGCATCTCATTCATAAAATGTATCCAAACAAAGTAGAGTAAACTGTACTGAGACATTTAAAAACTAATCTTTTCAAAAGACAACAGAAAATGACAGAATTTTTTTTTAAAGATACAAGACAGAGCTCCTGAGCCAGAAGGAGCTCCTGGTTCATCGTCCTCGATAGCAAGGCAGTTGTCAAAAAGAAGGCGGTTTCTGGTGAACAAATCCTATAGGAAATATCCGACTAAAGCATTCTGATGTCTAATGAGGTATCGGTCTGTTCCCAATGGAGCCGTTTGTAGTTTAGTATTCTTTATCCGCTCCTCTGATGCGTTTACCATGACGACAATCTGAGGATGACGTTAGAAACTTTGGTGATTTTCCTTCGTCTTGTTCAGCCTGGCAGACAAAACTCAGGGAATTCATGAGCCAAACCCGTTCCAGTCATGATGCGCAGCATGGAGGAAAGAACTGTTTTGTCCTCTATGAGGATCTGTAGCAGGGTGCTGCTGCTCCCTGCGTGAGGCTGAGTTTAGTCGACATGACATGCGGGCTGCGGCGGCCATATTGGATCCCAGCGTGTGGAGCTGTGTCTGGCACCGGAGAGACCGGGTTGGCAACGAGACAGGAAGAGGGAATGGACGGCCAGCTGGCACCGCGCCTCACAAGCATACAGAAGGACGGTGATGAGTCAGTGGGTGGGGGCCGGGCGGGCTCGGGGGCGGAGCTACTGCCCCGGGACGTACGGCCAGCTGATGGAGCTTCCGGAGAGCTGCATGTCTCGGATCAGCGTCTCGATGGGGGTCTTCCCCACCAGGCGCATGAAGAAGAGCTGGGAGATGAGGCTGGCGGGGACGGCGCGCAGCGCCGGCAGGCGCAGCAGCAGCCGGCCGAAGCGCTGCGGCTGCGACGGGTACTGCATGCGCTCATACTCCGTCAGCGCCACCTGAGCCTTCTCCTGCAGTGACTCCACATGGACCGGGTCGGTCAGACCGCAGGCGTCTGCAGGGGGGAGAGGGGAGGAGGGCTATTTAACAGTGTGGGAAGGTTACATAAAGGAGTCGTGATGAGGTGAGAAAATAAAACACTCCACAGCTGATCCCAACTTTACCTAAAAAACCTAAACGCTTCATGTTGATCTGCTTCTTTAATGTTTCCTGTCACAATAAGCAATACATCAATTAAGCACATAATAAATTCAGACAAGTTCTATAATTTCCACTGGCATGATTTTTAGTTTTTCTGTAACAAAAACTGGATGATAAAAGCTTTTTTTTTCCCCTTCATCTTATTTGTTGTTTATTTTGGATATTTAAAATGTTTTCCAGTTCTAGTGTTAAATGTTTATTAGGATTTCAAGTTTATTGATCTTTGAGAATGTGTTCTTCATTATTATGCCATCTCAAAACAACAAAATGATCATTTTCTTGCAAGAAATTCTGGGGCAATTTATTGTTGAACAAAATTTGTACATAAGTTTTATAACAGAACACTTAACAGTTGAACTGGAAGATATTTCAAATATCAAAAATTAAACAACCAATTTTTCTGTTTGCTATTTAATATCTTCATTTTATTTTTATTGCTTTAATCTTTGTTTTATGTTATGATGGTTGGTCACTTTGAAGCTGTTTTAATTGTGCTATACAAATAAATTTGACATCGATTATTGTGACAGGCTGATGGTGAAAAGCACAAAGCTGCAGAATAATCACTGCTGTTGCTCAACTGCAGGAAACAAAACAGAACTACCGCAGTTTCATCAACAGGCCAAGAGATGGCGCTACAGCAGGTCAGATCAATAATTAATATCAGCAACCATTTCATCTGTTTTGACACGTTCTTCCAGCAGCCAGACATTTTCATACAGCGAATAAAAAAAAGACATACACATTCTGAACTTAAAGACCAAACTTCTTCTTTTTTTAGGTCAGACTCACCAAAAGAGTTTGTTTGCTAAATGTCACAATACCGAGAGAAAGAATAGGCTTAAAATTAAAGTATGCATGCATTAATTCTTATGGCTCTAAAAATTAAAAAAGCACTTGGAAAGGTTAACTTATTAAAATAAAGGCATCCAGTTTGCTTGATTGAAAAAACACGAGTCTTGCAATAAGCAATTAATTACATGATAACTTATGATGAGCTTGATAAATTCCATTCTGATTAATATTTTTGAAAAACAAATTGCTTATAGTGACATCATAATTAATTTATGGTTTTGGTTGCAAGTGGTTTTTATTTCCATTTTATTTATTGTTTTTGTCGTGTAAATTACTGGTACAATTGTATCATCCAGCAACATTTGTTACTGTGACAGGCCTAACAAGGTTTGGGTCACACTGTCTTTGAAAACTACTGCTGTGTTTAACAAAGTTTAATAACTCAATACAAAGATCAGTATTTGTGGATTTTACTGTGAAGAATACCTAAAATATTTGAAATAAAATTCAGTTTGGGAAGCTAGAATGCTTCTCGGCAGGCTATTGGCTAGTGTTCGCAAAGCAGCCAATCCTGTAATGCCATTTATTTTTCTTGGCTGTGATTGGCTATACCCTCAAGAATTAGATATGAAAGACTGGCGATGTTAGTCTCTGCTGTAGTGCTCAGAGGGTTTCCACTGTGCTTATTCATTCATATTTAGGTATATTTGTTGTTTTGTTCTATGAGTTTTTAGAGAGGGTCACAAGTATTTACAGATCTTAGCTGTTTGTAGGCCCCAACGCCCACAAATACCAGGGTCCACTTACTCTGAAATTGAGAAGGCAAAAGTGTGTTTATTAAAAGTTGAATACTTTCTGTTGGACCCCACATTACAATAAAGTCTCTGACTGCATCCACATCACGTGCTGACCCTTTAACATTGTTTCAACCAGCGTCGCACTGAGGAGTAGCTGGTATAATGAGTTCAGCAGAGGCACAGTTCCCTCAGGTGTTTGCTAATTGTTGCTACCTAGTCTGAAGGAGGTGAGGGAGCTCAGAGGAGGAACTGCGTCCAAGCAGCCATTTTGCGCAGCTTGCAGTGGCAGCTTGCCACGGAGATTAAAGGATTTCTCAAACATGCATGAAAAAAGCAACACTCCTGGTGTGTTTTTGATGAGGGAATAACATTATAACATGATGTAAACCTCAAAAGTGTATGTCATATGGTACTGCCCCTTTAATTTAAGTGAACTCAAAACTGCAATGAGGGAGAACAGTGACCCTGAGGACAGGTGTGAACAACAACAATGACCTGGTGAGAAGAGAGCGATGGCCTTGAGGCAGCTGTACTCGGCCGAATCCACCTGCAGCCTCATCAGCTTCTCCACCTGGTCCTGGAACATCCTCACCTGGTCCATGAAGGACACCACGCGCTCAGCCGACATGGGCGACGAGTGGAAGCCGGCCGCCGCCAGCAGGGGCGCCATGTGCAGCGGCAGGGCCGACTGAGCCGCGTTGAGGATGAAGAGCTCGCTCCAGCTCAGCCTCAGCAGCGCCACCTGTGGGTTGGAGGAACGGTCACAGACGCAGCCTGGTTTTGTTCTTCGGTTTAATCTGACTGCAGTTTGTTTCTAAGAAGATTTTCAAAAGGCAGGAGTAAAAATGAAGTGCTGACCTGATCCGACACAGGCAGCTCGGGGAAGTAGGGAATGTTCCTGGCCCACTCCACGGTGCTGAAGAGCAGCCGAGCGGCCAGCTCACAGATGTTATCGATGCCCATGGCATTGTCTGGACCCGCCTGCTGGTTGTACTGGTGTCCGTATCGGCTGTTGGGGTACGGCTCTGCCCGGAGCAGCTGGGATATGAGCTCCGACACCGGCTGGCCCCCTCCGCCGCCCCCATTGTTGTTGTTGTAGAACTCACTCCCGCCGATGCCGCTGGCGCCACCTATGGGTGTGATGGAGGGACTGAGGCTCGGCTGAGGTGGGATTCGCCCGCGTTGAACTGCTGTAGTTTGGTTGGGGGACCAGGGGGGTGAAGGGAGGGAGAGGAGGGAAACAGGAAGCAGGATTTTGGGAAGGTTGGAGAACAAACAAAATGTTTGAGAAGTTAAAGTATGTCGCTTATCAGCAAAGATGATGTTAAACTATGAGACGGCTCTGAAGGCAGATGGAAACTTTAATAAGAGCTTGAAGAATATCACTTTTAATACTGTCACAATAACCAGTTAATCAATCACATGACAAATTAAAATCAGGTCAATAAGTTCCATTGTGATGATTAATATTTTTGAAGGGCAATTTTGACATCATTAGCTCTTTCATTTGTGATTTTTATCTCAATTTTATTTGTTGTTTTTGGTTGTTTCTTTTTTGTTATTTATAATATCCTCCAGTTCTTGTGTTAAATGTTCTTTACAAAATTAACGTTTACTGATCTTTGAGAACAAACTTGCATTATTGCACCATTATTGCTTGAAAATGGTCTCATAATATTATCACTTATCGTAATAACTTTTGGGACAATTTATCATGCAGCAAAATTTCTCATTGTGACAAGCGTAATCACTTTATTCAGAAATGTGAACAAAAATGTTAAATTCTTAAAAGGGCAGTGTTATGTGTTTCCAGGTCATTTTACAGCACAATCAAGTGACCATGTTACCTTCAGTTGTATTTAACTTCGCAATTTAAAGTGTTGAAATTTGGCCTCCTGCTCTTTCTGAAATTGCCTTCTAGAAGTCATCAAACATGGCTCCTGTATTAACCCTTTAACTACATTTTTTTACCAGCGATGCAAAGAGATGCAGCTCCAATAATGAACTCAACAGATCCGCAGTCCTACCAGGTGATTGCTAATTGCTGCTGGCTACTCTGAAGGAGCTGAGTGGGAGAGTCCTGGGGAGAAGGCTGCTCTGTAATGTGGAAGCTCAGGAGCTACATCTATGTCTGGGTCCACCCAGGAATTTGGAACAGCTGAATGGTTGCCATGGAGATTAAAGGACACCTCAAACATCCATGAAAGAATCAAGCCAACACTTCTGATGAGTGAACATTATAACATGACGTAAAGCTAGAAAAGTGGACTTTACATAACACTGCCCCTTTAACAGACAGATTTTCCCTCTGAGCTCCAAAGCCATTAGTGTCAGAAAAAGAAAGTTTACCATAACTCGCAGCATTACTGGTGAATCAGAGGGCAGCTGAATTACTGACTGCGACATTCAGGGAAAGGAGTTCATGTGGCGAGCTTATGCAAGAACCAGCTCATCCCAGAGTGAGCTGCAGAATCCTAAACAGGAACACAGTAGAGAAGCTGACCTCTGACCTCTCTGTGCAGGCGGTGCAGCAGAGAGAAGTTTTCCACAGGGAGCAGTAATGTGTCTCATTAGCATGCTTTATGATCTGTGATTATGAGGAAAGAAACAACTAAACACTCAAGAAAGGGTGTGCGTGTCTGCGTGTGTGTGTACCAAACCACTAAGGGAAAACCAGCACATGGTCAGCAGGATGGTTTAGGAAAGACAATTCCCAAAGAGAATGTGCAGATCTAAGTTAGTCAAATTTAAGGCTTTTTAAAACCTTTTAATGCTACCTTGAATTAAATTTAAGACTGAAAAAAAAACAAACATAGGGAATGTTTAAATAGAAAAATGGACGTCAATTAAAAATTGTTTCTGAATCAAATCACGACCCTAAAATCTCACTAACTGCGAATGTGTCACATTAATAGTGCATAGAGTATAAAAGTGTTTTTGCACAGAATCGACCCTAATACTCTGTTGTATTTGTTTGATTTAATTTTTTTTAATGAAGAAAATTACCTTTCTGCTTAAATGATAGGCCTTAATAACTTGGAGGTTTGACTGGTTATTTTTTATTTTTACCTGTAGAATATGAGCTCAGTTACCCAACACTGACTGTTCCTGATCAGTTCTCTGTTTTATATCGTTTCTGTAGCTCAACACAGCTATGCAGCCACTAATGCTAAGCTATCTCAATCTGAGCCAAATCATCCTGTCCTGTTATTAACAACAGGCTGTTCAGTCACATGTAGCTTTTTCCCCACATGTACAGGAGAAGGAGCTGGATGAGAAACATTTCATTTTCTAAAAGCAGCTTATACACGTGAGGAGGGAATTCTCAGGCTTTATTCCCGTATTAATGCACAATCGATGTTTCCAGTAATCCCAACTTGCCCCACCCCGACTCATCTTTTCCTGCTGATCAGACTGGACAGGAGCTGGCCAGTGGTAGCGGGTAGTTACCTTCTTTTCTCATGCCGACACGGAAACATTTCTTCAGACGGCAGTACTGGCACTGGTTCCTGTGGTGCTGGTCGATCTGACACTCCCTGTTGGACCTGAAAACGTAGAAATAAGTCAACATGAAGACATGCACATCCGGATGTATTAACGATGCACAAAGGCATAGACGTTTTACGACTTCCTGCATTGATAATGTTTGCGTTCAGAAACAGCTCCATTTTAACACACCTCAATCAGATAAATAGTACGGGCGCGCTGATTGCAGTTTTCTGGCCAATCGCAATCTCTGAAAAGCCTGACCCGTCAACTTGAAGCTGGGTTTGGTATCTGTAGGCAGATACCAATTTTTTAGTCTAAAAAGTTGATTAATATAGCGACAAAGTTGCTAAGTTGGCAACACTGTTGGTAACCGTGCATGTGCAGATGTAACCTGGTGAACAATCAGTGCTCTCTCAAGGCAGTGGATAATTTTCAGGCTTTTTGTGGTTGTAGATAAGATCAGGTCAGTTTCACATGCAAATATTGGCTCATCATCAAACTCCAAAAAGGAAGGAAATCAGGGCCAATTTATCGGCTCCACCTTCAGTTACAGATGACAACATCACCACAGCTGTCATAATCAAAACATTAAATTACATTAGCAGAAGGAGGAATAACATCAAGTAAAATCTGATCATGTCATACATTTTATAGAACGTTTTATCTAATTTCAGTGTTTGTGGTTTTTCTCTGTATAGCAGCCATGCAAGGCACCAGATGAACTCCTGGGATAAATCTGCTTTCTGTATGTAAAAATCTCTGGCAAAAGCTGAACATGGTTCTCCAGCAAGAAATCAACCTGAGCAGAAATCAACCTGAGCCTTATGTACACCATGTTGTGCATAAAATACCACTTGATGACATACTCAATACAATACTGTTGTTCATCAGTTTGACTAGAACTCAGTCTGGTATAAATTATTTAACATGATACAAGAAGTATCTAAAGACCCACAGAACTATGTTCATCTTCCTCCTCTGTACCTGTTAGGACAAAAAAAAACTGAAGTCATCTTGCTCTATTAGAAACCTTCTGATATGAATAAAAGCTGCATCTACAGCCTGAAACCAATACTTCCTGTTATAGTCACATGCATTATTAACGGGTTATGAAAGTAGTTTTTTCCACTTTGCTCTTTATTAGTAGATGGTTGAGTCATTCACACATCGAAACCGTTCCATAATCTTCAAGTTGTCAGAGCTGAAACTCTGAGTCAAAAAAATAAATAAATAAATAAATAAATAAATAAATATCTAACTACCTTGGTCCACTTTCAAACTCATTACCTGAGATGGATTCAGCTTTGGGATGTCGGGTGATGAAGTTAATCATTAGATGTGTCCTTAAGTTCAAGACTGCAATGATAGAAGTTCTGCTCTGAACTGGAACATGGTGAGCGTTCGCTGTCGAGTTTATATTTCCAGTTGAAAAATAATGAATAGTTAAAGGGCAGAGTGGCAAAACTCCCTGCAGCTGAAGGTGACCTTTTCTTTCCCTTTCTCTGGACGTCAACAAGCAGCGTAGCTAAACACAGATTTCCTTCTATGTCCCATACATTTTTAAGCAATTCCATATATTATTTATTCAAAATTTCTCATCTATTTTCTAAACAAAGAGGATAGATAATTGCCTATCCCTGGCAAAACTGCTTGGAGGATGTTAGGTCAGTTGCTATGGAGACAGTATCCATTTTAACAGCTGGACATTCTGACATTGAGAAACGTGTCTGAAAAATGTTAAACACCGTATAATTGCGCAACTATTGCCACGTTATTTTCAAACAGTCCAGAGCGGGGACGTCCAAACGTTTTGCATCGAGGGCCAAAATCTGCAACTTGAGTACAAAATGATTTATTTTCTCCTCAGTTAAAAAAGTCTTCATGTGCATCAACCATCTGTGCTGGATGGGTCAAATTTGGATCATTCTTAAATTGCAGTTGAGGCCACAAATGGCCCTCAGCCCACATTTTGGACATCTTTGGTCTGACATGTCAGTTCAAAACTTTTAAAGGACTTTGCATTAATGGATGGATTTCACAAATCCATTTCTGATTGTATTAGAACTTAAAAGGGGATCTGAGGAAAAAGTTGGAAATCCTGATCTGTGACTGACAGAGTGCATTTAAACTGTGGAATTTAAAAAATGACTCCATTGTCATTATAATGACAATGGAGTATTTTTTTTTTATTCCATTGTTTTTAAATCAACATTAAGCAATTTCAATTTCTCTACTTGAGCAGAAGAAAAAGACTGAATAATATCAAAAATGACATGTCTTAAAGTACGTTTTCAAAGCTTCTGTCAGGGAGTGAGAAGTCATTTCTTCGAGTACCTCTATTATCAGTAACAATACAATTCCCATGATGCCTCATGTCACCTGCATGTGTAGCTGAGGTTACGTCGGACGCTCCTCTTGAAGAAGCTCTTGCAGCCCTCGCAGGTGAACACGCCGTAGTGTTTTCCGCTGGACTTGTCCCCGCACACCACGCAGTCCACCACGCAGGCCTTGTCCTCGTCCCCGGCCTCCATGTCGCTGCCCCCCGCTTGCGGAGACCCGTCCTCCTCCTCCCCCCGCAGGTAGCCCTTGTCCCCCAGCCCGTTGGTGCCCCCGTTGGGATCTCCCCAGCCCCCACTCACCATGGCCATCGCTTGGTTACGGAGTCAGCGCGGAAGAAAATGGGGCCAGGCAGCCGAGGTTTCTGGAAGCGGTCATAAAAACCCAGAGTCCGGTCGGTGGTATGTGTTCTCCCCTTCCTACCCGGACTGGTTTAACCTCTTCAGCTGCCCCTCCGTCTTCATTTAGCAGCTAATTCAAGTTAAATATGAGCAGAACTGGGGGAGGAGGGGAAGTCTGCAGGCTAAACAAGCAGCGCTGCCAATGTTTTAATGGTAAAAATGAGGCCGTTTGGTTGTAGAAAAGAGAGTAGCTCAGTCCCCGCCCACTCCACTATGACCTGGAAACAGTGTGGAGTCACTGGGGCAACTTTTAGTTTGGCATTCCTTTGGATTTGAACGCCTCTGTTGTCCTACGGTTCGGTGTCTTTGTGTCGTTCCGTCCGACGGGGGACACACTGCAGTCCAACGACCTTTAACAGGAGAAACAGAGTTTAAATAACAGTTCCCAGAGACAGACAGACAGGCAGCTTCAGAACAGGCTGAGGACACGCGGGGCGGGAGGGACGGCTGGCAGTCAAACTGCTGTCCTGCGTCTCTCCGTCTCATCAGTAGTAATGGCTGAAAAAGGACCTCAGCGCGGCTCGCCTTAGCACATGCCTGGAGAGCCTTTGACCGCCCGTCTTAAAGCAGCCCACCCCGCACACACACACCATTATTTTAAATAGAAAATATGCGAGCTTACCTCAGTACAAACGGCTGTCTTTTGGCTTTTCTAGCTGAAGACGAAGAAAGTCGTTTAAAAAAAAAAAAAAATTAGTTAATCGGGTTAGATCCTCCTTCCGACCAGTGAGACCGAGAGCTCGGCTCTAATGTTCCGCAGCCATCCACTCTGAAGCACAAGCAGCATTGTGAGGACATTAAACACACGCAAAACGCCACTTTTCGTCTGATCGCGGGCTTCTTGTCTTCTTCTCCCTTCTTGTTGAGGCGACGCCGGCTTGCAGATGATGATGCTGCTGCTGCTGCTGCGGCGGCGGATGAAGGCGACGCGGACCGCCCGCGGCTCGTACTCGCATCCAAATCACTCAAATCAGATCATGCACACAAGGAAGTGCAGCCTTTCCACTGGTATTGGCTGCTGTCTGAGTCGGCTCGGCTCTGACAGGATCCTCAGGCTACTTCCTCCCTCACACTGAAAAAATAAAACAAAAACAAACGGGAAAAAAAAAAAAAAAAAAAGTCAGGTTGAAGGAGAGCTTCTTGCTCAGCTCTAATTCCAGTGGATGCTCTCCAGGCTTCTCCCTCAGTCCTTTGTCAGTGCTTGGCCACCAAGAACTAATGACTTGCGGCCTGGCCTTGTATGCTGTTTTTCCTCTGTGTATATGTGTGTGAAGCCTTTCCCCCCCAGCCCCCCTGGCTCAGGGGGAGGAGATGTGTGTTAAGAAATGGGTGCTCCTCTTCCCTCCCCCCCTCCTCCTCTGTCTCTCTGGTTCCCAAATCAGATTATAATTTGAAATGCCCAAGAAGCAAAACACTATTTGGATTTCACTGCATTTACCTAACTGCTTTTTTTCCCCTTTCAACCTATTTGTGTGTTAGAGAGAGATCCAGCAAATAGAGGCACAGGGAGGGTTGCAGGAGTGTATGCAGAGGGGGAGGGGGCAGTCTGCGTGTTTGCGTGCGTGCTTGTGTGTGTGTGCATGTGCATGTGTGTGCTCCCAGGGATTTGACACTGCTATTCAAGCCCTGTGGTTACCATGGTGCTGGCTGCCTTATATGGCCATCAGAGTCAAAGAGCAAAAGAGAGTGGGCTGTGTGGGTCAGCATGCACGCACAAACACACACACAGAAGAAGAATGTGGAGGGTATCTCTCCTCGGAGATGCAGAAAGCCTGACCCCGAAGGCCTCACAAACTGCCCCAGCAACATCAGATTACTGCAAAACCCTGCAACGGGAAAACACAACCTCCTGCCTGGTGTTTGTGTTCTGTTGGACGTGAATGCTTCGCTCTAATCACAAATCACACAGAACTTTACTTCTCAACCCCCCCACCCCCTCCAGCAGAGTGGCTCATCTTCTGCCTACAGACCGCTTCCCTTCTGCTGTGAGAGAAACTAAAGGTTATCACGCCGTGGCCGGGTGCGTATCTCTCAAAAGGCCCCTCTGTCTCAGCACTTTGTAAAGCGCGTGGTGATTTGTGTTTGAGGTTAACCCGAGAGGTCAAGCTGACTTTCACACACTCTTCGCCACGCTAAAAGCCCAGGGTCAAATGCAGATAAAGGGGAGGGGAAGACGCACGGCAGCCCGGGATAAGAGCTTTAAGAGATAAGAGATGAATCTACTTGTAAATGTGCAGCTTACGAGGCTGGAGGAGGAGGAGGACTCATGATGGAGTCAGTACCATGAGCTGTCCGCCATATGCATCTGGTCGTTTCAGCTGGTGGTCAGTCAGGGATTTTTATTTTTTTATAAAGGCACCCCCAACTATCCCCACTTTTATGGCATTCCTAAATCCAAATCCTGCTTCATCCCCTGCAGAGCTCATGGCAAAGAGAAGCTTTGTCCAATCTATTGGGCTGCTAATGGGTCATCAGGGGGTTGTCTGTGTGTGTGTTAATTGGAGAAAGTCTGTTTAATTAGGCCTCTGTTCATGCTTTTGTCACTTCTTGTGTTGAAAACGATTAGGGTTGTCAAATAGACAGTAGTTGTGAAAGACAGACTGTTTGTGTAAGAACAAATATTTAGCAAGGCTGTAAGTTAGGCTTTAAGTCTGAAAAAGAAAAACATGTTATCTGATGACTTGTGTATTTGATAGTAGTCACAAATAATCATCTACTGTAGCCGTGACACTGGCTTTAAAACATGTTGAAGATGACAGAAAATGTTAAAAAGACTCAACATTTATGGAGTTATTAGAAGGGTTGCCGGGAGAAAGTCTGTTTTCTCTACAAGGATAATAGCAGCATAACTTTAGCTTTTTGAAAATATATATTTTAATTTATACAAGAGGGACCTGCTATATACATCAGCAACAAAAAACATAACAACAATAATGATGCGATGTACTTTACACTTCTAACAATCCATAAATACAGATGTTGTCAACAGAAGAGTTTTCACTGATAAATACAAGTTCCTAATATTCATCAAATCCCTTTAGTAGGGTGCCAAACCTTAGCATTTTTAAACTTTTTCTGATTAAAATTTTTTTCTATGCCCAGTTTATCAGGTACAACAAAGCATTGCTTGTCAGCTTAGTGTTGGTAAGTTTTGTACTGCCCAGATGTCAATCATTTCCTGCCTTGGCGATGCACTGCATGCTCTTTGACAGTGGATGGTTTTAGATTCTCCTTGATTCACTCATAATGTTTTGTTTCTGGAAATGGGCTGGTGTGAAACCAATAAATAGCCCTACACACAGATCAGGGTTATTTTATTTTTAAAATTAGGACAAGAACCACAATCCCTGGCAACATGGTGCATGTAAAATTTCAGAAAATATACTCTTAATGAATTATAATGTTTGAGCCCGTTTTTACTTCTAATTTTACAAGAGAAAAGAAACTGATGATGCAATGTGTAGTTATGTGAGTCATTTGGTTGGGACAAAATGGAGGGCAGAAAGTTGCAAAGGGCCAACCTGACCTGAGGCACTGAGGCAGAAACTAATCCTACCTTCACATCACAGCACTGCTGCTGCCACTAGTCACTTTTTAGCTCTACTTTAACCCTTAACTCTTCATGTTCCTCATCCTGACCTGGGACACTTACTGTTGAAACCTGAACTTTACATACACCAAGTAAAAAGAAATATCTTTATTTCTCACTGACTGAAGTTAAATGACACCAAACTTCTACTTTTAAGTGAGTTACAATTACCAACGTTATTTCTATTGGCTGAATGCAAATAGAAATGAGAGAAAGAAAATGGATCAGAACTCCAGAAATTATTGGATGAAGCTTGTGGAAGGAACCCAAAACATTTGACCAAAGTCATACAGTTCAAATGTAATGACATCAGCTACCTACTCAGGAAATGTATGTCAAATTCAGATTTTGAGAACATTGATAAATACATTTCTGACAGATTGTTTCTCTCATTATTGTGGCACTTAGCTAATAGAAATAATTTTGGTAATTATTGAAAATAAGAAAAGTTTGGTCAAAAAAAGGCGCATGTGTCTTTATCAACTCCTGGTTGTAACTACATTACCCACTGCTTTTTAAAGCTTTATGTAGTGAATAATGTGGAGTTGGAAATGTGTTCTGCTTTAATATGTCATTTATGGTATTTTACCGTGTAGTTTGTTCTTTAATACTGCAGGAATTTGCACATAAGTTATTTTTGTCTTTTTGATTAAATACTTTTCACAAACTACATCAGAAGTTATTACAGTTACTCAGAACTCAGGTTGTTTTCTTACCTAATACTTTTCTAATCCTAATTGAGAATTATTACTTTCTTAGGAGTAACTTTTGAATGACTGCATTTCACTTATTTTTACTTTATCAAGTTGGAAAAGAACAAGTTTTGGTTGCTAGTATGAAGTTTTGGTTGCCAGTATTTTACAGCATAAAGACGGTAAAGTTCTGGCAACCACAGCTGCCTGTATTTTATTGTAAATTAGAGCCGTTTTTTTACAGTGTAATATTAGGCTGTTTTGTTTTCTAGTTTATAATAAGATTGCAAAGAATTTAGATGACAGTATAATTTTTTCAGTTAGCTGTACTCTGAAACAGACTGATGATGAGAGTCCCATCTCAATGCAATGGAAGTAGAAATACCAAATACCTTATCAATGCCTTTTTCTTCACAATATCAGTACAATATTAGCACACAAGTTATATTTCTTTTATTCCAGAGCCTTCTAAACATCTTTCATGTAGTGTCCCTCAAGTTGGCTTCATCTTATAAAGTCTGAACTTGGTAGACCAGCTTATCATATAATTTGCAACTTGGCCAAAGAATAATCTTCACATTTGATAAAGCTTGATGCTTTTTTCACTCTGGGAGAGTTCATAGGTCATTTAAACTCAGATTTGTGATGCCTGTAGAATAAGTTAAGTTAAGTTATGTTAGAGGTGCAAATTGCTAAAGAATTTCCAACCAACTGTCCCTGGCGATTCATGTGTTTGAGCATGTATGCTTTGAGGCAGAATAAATTGCACAGATTTTTCCAGCACTGGAAAAAAAATCACAGTAAATGGATGTGTCTGTGCGTGGCCACATCTTGTTTTTAAAATTCACCATCATTTGAGATATTTCTTGATACAAGTAAGTCAGGTAAAACCGATGAAGTTAAAAAAGTTATGACAAGCTGCACCATGTAAAAGCATCTACAGAAATGTTGGCCAAAATGAAGAGTCACACACCAGCAAGACATTAAACAGTGGTGCCTCGTGTGTGCATGCCATCAGTTATTTAACATGTTTTACACTCGCTGCTGCTGCTGCTGCTGGGAAACTAAATATAGAAATAGCTGCAACAAAGAAAATGAGTAATAAATAATAAATGAAGAAAAGGAATAAAGCAAGCTATTGGGCATAGATAGGAATTACATTGGGCTTTTAGATGTGGATGAAAAGAAAACCACTGCTGCAAAAAAAAAAAAAAAAAAAGACTTTCATTCCCACCTCTCTCTTGGCTTTAGAAACAGTTGATGTGTGGAACGTTGGACATTTAGCGGGCATTTAGATCTAAAGGCCAAGTTCGGCTATGCAGCTAAAACTAGTTCCAGAGAACATTTGATCTCTTTAAAAAAAAATCTCCTGCTGATAAACTAACATAATTAATGTTCCATTTCAGAGCTTTGGTGTTTCAGTCTTTTAATCTGCTGCCTGTCTCTGAACTGGAAGCTGCCATCAGATCTTTTTTTTCCTCCATGTTTTCATGTGTGGGCGTAATGCTGGATACTGTGGCAATAGCTGCTCCAAGGACGTTTCTTCATTCCTTCCTTCTTTGCTGGGAGCAACATAATTTCCAGCTGTTGGTTCAAAGGTCACGGCTTCAGAAACATGTAACGTAATAGAAAATTGTCTGATCTTTTCCTGTATATTAATAATTGAAAGTCATTGTATAGTTACATGATGCTGTATCCCAATTCAGCATCTCAAGAGTGTTTGGGATGCCTCACTCTGTCCACCACAGCCCCCGGTACAGGCAGTCAGTCTGCCCTCCTGCAGGGTGGAGGGTACATTAGCTTGATTTACGCACTAAAAAAAACAGTTTTATTATTTGTTTGGTAGCAGAGTCCTCCTGGAACATCTATCTGTTTCCAGGTTTTTATTGTTGTTTACCTGGATTTCTCCAGCTCAGAAACATTTTTGGTGGTTTGGACATAATCTTAGACAGGAGAACCTCCCAACTGTCCATGTGGCTTGTCGTTTTCTCTCCTTCGGGATCCTTGTTTGTTGCTTCACCACCTTGCTCAGTTATTCTGACATGGGATTCGATGTTAGCTTGAGTTCTTCTATGCCTTTTGTCCAACTTGGAGTCATTTTTGCTGGTTGTTAGCTGCTGAGAATCCTGGTAGTTCACCAGCCCTTTGCTGGTTGTTCCAGCACATGAAGGTAAAAAGTGCTTAAATGTTGAAAAATAGCAGAAATGACCAAAACCTCAGCATTTGCTTGGCTGTATAGCCATAGTTCATATATTCAGGAGATTTTCACTAAATTGTAGGTCAGATCTGCGCAGCCCCTCTTAGCCAGTGGCTACCTTAGCTCTCCTGTTATTAGAAAATGTCGTTATATTTACTCTGTAAATCTTGAAACACACTTCAAAGGAATTTGATGGCACACTTTAAACAAAATTTCATCTTTTTCAGTGAATCAGCCTCTTTTTCTGCCAATTAAATTTATAGTAGTCCCAAATTTTCAGCAGCTTTAGGTTGCCAGGCTTTAAGCTTGCAGGGTGGGTCATTAGATCTCACCTGTTGGCGGGTCTAGAAATGAATTAAGTTAACTTTTCAGCCATTAAAGTTAACCCTTTCCGTGTACAATGTTGTGCCAGCCTCAGAGCCAGGTATCCCCCAGCTCCCAGTGAAACCTGATCTCAGCTGCATCAGCATGCGGAAAAAAAAAAAAAATGACTTCTTCACTCACAGTGGTCAAGGAGAGCCTGTGGAGCCCTCTCACAGGCGTGGCATTGTCGTCACGCTCTGATGGATGTCAGATGTTTAGACTTGCAGTGCCAGCTTCACCCTGAGACCACGGTGACCTTTGACCCCAGAGGAATGGACAAGCCTGGTAACAAAAACAGAGGCCTTTTGTGCAGGTCAGAGGGAAAACATCTGCTGTGCTCAAGACACAGAGACACGAGAGGGATTGACCCTCCAGGTTTCTCTTCAGTGTTTGGTGGGAACGCTCGGAAAGCCACTGTACCTGACGATGTCCGGAGTAAAAATCCCTTTTCCCAGATGCTGCAGCAGCCCAGCAGGAACATGGATTTAAATTAAAATATACATACATAAACACAATGTGAAGGAGAAGAAATTAAGCTGAATTGCGACTATTGTATTTAGAATAAAACGAGTACATTTAAAAAAATGTCCACGTTTTTTTCTCTAAAAAGCATATGACATTAATTTAAACATGTACAAGTTTTTTTTCTAGTAAATTTTGTTTTCTAATTACAACTAACAGGCTGTGGCAAGCAAGCTGAGCATCAGATGGCCTCAGTAATCTGCCACAAAGCGTGGAGGAAATTTTACTTTGTGTTCTGAGTTGTGATTTTGCTGATGCACAACTGGATGTTTATTCACAGAGGGATAAAATAAGTATTGAACACGTCTAAGTTTTTCTCTGTAAATATTCTTCTACTGTGGCTTTTGCCTTGACATTCACACCAGATGTTGGTAAAGGGTCAACGCACAAAGAAATCAGTGCAAATTACTTAATTAATGAATTATGTGAGGTGCTTACACAGGGAATAATACTGAATCTAATTAATCGGGTTTCATACGTAGCCATGTTCGGACCGTTTCCTGTGTGTAGAAACTCATTTTTCCAGTCAACTGACATTCTTTATATTTCAGAATTAAATTCCCATCATGCTCCACTGAAACATTTGACATTTTAGAGCTTCTTTTGTTACTTTAGCTAAGTTTGGCAAGACTTTGCTAAGGTTATGGTTGGTTTTAGAAATCCTAGGCTTTTCATGTGTTACTTTGCTGATGACAAACTATAATAAACCGTAAAATTTGAACTAAAGCAGCTGATATTGTTTGAAGGGGATATGGAGCCAGAATGCTGTCTGAGGTATTTTCTTGGCTTTTATTTTATGGTGTCATTTGTAAAGTTACACAGTCAAAAATTAACAGCAATAATTATTTTTTATTTTTTTTTGTCCATCATAAGAGAAGAAAAAGAGGAGTTTCATTCATTTCTGAATGCACCAATTTCAAACAAAAGAATGAATAATAAAACTAAATATTTAGCTTATGCACAAAATACTTAGCTAGCAATCTAAATATTTAGGTACAATCTGAATATTCAGTTAACAAACTAAATGCTTAACTCTCTAATTAAATATTTAGTTTGGAACTGTGATATTTATAAATCAAACAACAGATAACATGGTGAAAATATAGCTTTGGAAAATGCTCACCCAACTTTTTTCTCTCATGAACAACCCAAATTATTGTTGCTAATTTTTCACAGTGTGACTTTACAAACAGCTCTTCATAATTTGATGCGTTTTTTTTCCCCAGCTTCTTTTGTTAACATTACAGTTTTTATCTGTTTGTGTAGAACCTGGGCTGTGAGTACCATTTCAACTGTCCATATTAAAATAAATATATATACTGAGAAAAACCATGAAATGTTCAATGCTTATTTTCCCCGGAGAAGCTGGAAGAGAGACAACAGAAAGCAGACTCTTTCTACATAGAGCAGGAACTGTGCACATCATTTGGCACCGGATTGTTTATTTGTCCTTGTTCCATCTGGCCGAGGACTTCAGCCCGTCTCCTGCCTGCGTGTCCCTCAGTACAGAGACGGCTTTCTTCAGGCCCGGACGCCCAGGTGTGATTTGGGAAACCAGATACTGTGGAGCAAAGCAACAATGAGTCAAACATCACTGGAGGGAAGCCTTGTGGGCTTATCCCACTAATATTATTGGTAAATTAGTTTAATTATATATGTTAAAACTATTTGAGGATTGAGATATTATAGCATATAATGGCCAAAACGTTAAATTCTGAATATTTCAATAGATTGATTTTGACAAAGAAAACCAATATGTTTTCACCAAGAAGTTGCTCTTGCAAATGCTGAGAAAAAAACAAATCTGAAGCTGTTGAAGCAAAACTATCACTGGACATTAAAACATGCAGGGGAAACATTCTTTGCAGAAATCATAAATGAAAACATGAACAATCCTCCAGCTTTATTTGCAACAGCTGACAGACTCAGAAACGCTCCTGTGACTGTAGCGCCTGATCTCCACTCTAACACGGCCTGCAGGGATTTTACCAGCTTCAGTTAAGAGAAAATAAACAAAATGGAGGTAAAAAATAGTAGAGGGCTAATCAGCACATCTATATTTAATCCAATATCAATGCTGTGCCCAAACATAACAAATGCAGAAAAAAATTACGCTTAGAAGAAATTATAAATCAATTAAGCTGAAGTTCTTGCTGTCATCTAGTCCTGCCTGTCATTGCATCTGATATGATTATGTATCCCTCTATTCTTATTGCTGGTTTTGAACCATAATAAATTATACATTGACCAGCTTATTGGTGTGTATTGATGATTTTAATGATGGCACTAAACAAAATGGTTTCTCAACTGATGACTACATGATATTTTTGGACTATGTATTTTGGCGTTTTTATGATGTGAAGCACTTTGAACTGCCTTGTTGCTGAAATGTGATTTGCAAATAAACGTGATTGATTTATTGATTGATTGAGGCAAGTGCGCCAGTGAAGATGTTTTTTGCTTTTAGAAGGAGAGCCTGGGGTTGTGGGATGTGCACATAAACAGCTGAACAGTCCGCCGGTTGAAGCTGCAGTTGCCATAGCAACCATCGGAGACTCCAGGAAGTGTGGTTCCCAGTCCTCACATTACCAAACAAATGATCAGAAATCCTCGTAGTAGCTGTTAAGGTACACTGTGAATTCTTCGACCAACGTTATAAACAGACTCATTTTAGGAGTGATAAAAAACTGACAAGAAAAGAAATCCTGGGGCATTCCAGAGTTTAAAAGGATTTAATGTCAGTGGCAAAGACAAAAAAAGTCAAGCTTTTGCAACTCATAACTCAAAGACACGGAGAAGTTAAGCCTTAGTGCTTAGTGTCCTTAGGGTCTCATACCACGATAAGAGAAATACCTTGATATTCCTTCTGCTACATTAGCGACATTTTTTGAAGTAACAGAATTGTTTCTAGATAAGAGCAAAAAGAATAACAATATGACAAAATCTTACCTCCCTAAGTACGGGAAAAACCAATAAGTAGAGAACAAATTAGCACCGGTTTGGTGCTCAGACCTCACGGTGAAGAAGATAACATCACTGATTGATTACTCTGATTCACAGCTCCTGGTGTTTGTTCTTTTTTAAAGATAAATAATTAATCCAAAATATGTGCTGAAACCTTTACATTTGAAATTAATTCAGGAGATGAACAAATTCGAACTGCAGGAGGACTTCTGATGGCACATGGGATCATTTATTGAAATGAAATGGCTTATTGTAGCTCATCAATGCTACTTTGCTTTGCAAATTAAAATAGAAAAATAAGAATTTACCTTGTCACTTGCTCTGAGAGAGGTTGTTGTGAGACTGTGAGACCCTGAAACCCAGAAACGGATCAACAAATGATTAAAAGCTGAAGACAAAGCGTCAGAACATCATGTGTCGTCGCTGTCTGGACTCACCTCAGACTAGAAGGCCAGAAATCACTGAATGTTTTAAAAGTTTTTTTCATGCATTTCTTGATTTACTTCTGTTCAAGTCATCCATGATAAATGTGCAGCCAGCTTCAACAGCTCTCCTTTAATAATTCACAGACGCAGACTGTTTGTGGGATTCAGTCGTCAAATATTGACGACACGAGAAACAGATTCAATTAAACGGCAAAAATGATTCAAAAGCAAAAATTCTGCATGCAGCTGTTTATCTTGTCAGCCATGTGCTGGAACGTTCTCAGTCATTCTCTAAGACTCTGTGGTCACTTGTGGTTGTAGGAGTTTTCATTTCCACCAGGTGGCAGTGTGCTCCATGTCAAAACTTGTCTGATTTGTGGCCAATCTTGGGATCTCAGCGCACATCCTCAGTAAAACCAAAGGGAAGCTCCAGCCTGCTCTAAACTTTGGGAGGTTCTACAGTTTTACTCTAGGAACAAAAAGTTGTACAAATGACCAGATTTGGAGAAGATTTAATTTGTTTAAAAATGACAAAGAAGTCCAAATAACAGAACATTCAACAAAAAACAGGAAAAAAAACACCCAGGAAAACATGAATGGTAGTGAGAGTGTTGAAAACATTTGTGTTCAGTTTCTTCTGTTATCCGGTAGCTTGGAGAAATCTCTCTCCATATCAGTTCATTTCAGCTGCAGGAAGTTGGCGATGTTGTCCTTTACCAACATCGTAACAGAGTTACATAACCTGGCTTTCTACTCAACGTATTGTTTTAACCTTCCTGCAGTCTTTGCTGAGGCCGTCATAAAAAACCAAGAGAGATTTCTCAAAGATTCAACACAAGAAAATATGCTAATCCATAGCAACCTGTAATCATTGATTTTTATGACCCAATATTATTTATGTTTGTTCCTTCCAACAGACCATATACTTATAAAAACTTTTGGAAGACGTTAGAAGTGAGTGAAGTAGTCCAGTTCTACTTATCAGACTCATATACTTCTGGCTTGTCCATCCATTCATCAGGTGTGAGGTGGGGTCACCAAGGACAGGTCGCCAGGGCAACACAGAGACTTGATCAGGATGCTTCACTAAGTGCAGAGTTTGCGCTGCTCAGAAAACTCTGCACTGGTGGAAAGATGATTCTTACTGGACTTACTGGACACACATGCTCATCCCAGAACCTTTATACCACTGAACCTCCATGGACTTCTTTCTGAATGATGATGGCTGCAGGCCTTCTTTTATTTTTTAGCCTTAACCATTGCTGACAAAAAATGGCAATGAAACCAAGTCTGTCCAATCAGTGGACACTTTATTATGTACAGTACAGTTCAGTCGCTTATTAATGTTAATAGTGAACCCAATCACATGTCAGCACCTCGATGTATGTAAGCATCGAGGCAGCTTCTGTCTTTTTTTCTTGTAAGTTTAAAGTGAGGATCAGAACGGGAAAGAAAAGGAAGTTCAGTGACTTTGAGGTTTGTCTGGTTGTTGGTGGTATAGAGCAGCTCTCTTATAGTAACCAGTCTGCTACTGAGCACAGCTTCATCTCTCATCATTCTGATATGCCGTTTGCAGACTTTTTCTCAGATTGTAAATACAGTCAAAATGGATCTTTGGAAACTTTTAAGCTCATAGAGCTCACAGCTCATAACTCTGACCTTTCAAGCATTTGGCTTTGTGTTGCCATTAAAAGTCGTGACTGTTACTGTATGTCTGACAGCTACAAAATGACACTCCAGATCAAACGCTTTGAAAAACTGTGCATTAACTGGATCTTGTACTTCTCAATGATCGCTACGGTTTCTGTTTGTTTTCTGTCTTTGTGCAGGTGAAGAAGCAGACTGCTAGAGCGTTGTCTTATAAACTCTTCTCTTATCTTCTTTCTCTTTTAGCTTTCTCACAAGCTTAATCTATTTCTTTTCATCTGTGTCCATTACATTTAAAATATACCCAAAGGAGAAGACATGTAAAAAAAATAATAATAATAATAATTAATTAATTAAAACCGAGTGAAACTCTTCATGTTTTCTGGGTACTCGACATTTCAGGCTCTGTGGAGCGTCACGCAGCAGACACAAAGCAATCTGGTGCCTGGGAATCTAGTTACCAACAAACACACAAACAGTTGAGCTCTTATTAATAGGCTCGTCTGGCTCCATGACAAAATAAACTAAGCATCACAGCGATGGCGGGGACATGTAGTTCAGGATTGGTAAACAGCCTTACGCTGACAGGAAACCTTCCCGGTAAACACACTTCACTTTTCTTTGTGCTCTGATGTCCTCCACTGACAACACAATAGAGCTCTGGTTCCTAATCACCTCCACGCTGTGATTTCCAAACTGTAAACTGTGCATTGTGTGAAAAGCAGGACCTGAGTGGGAGCAGATGCTCCACACTTCACCATGTGGGAGTGATGCAGATTTGGCTTATTTATGTTGTCTCAAGTGTTTCTATTCCCACAAACAGCTGGATCAAAGTTCAGCTCTTGTTTCCAGGAAAGGAATCTTAGTCAGAGATCGTTAAAGGAGTGATAAAAATCTGACCAATTAGAAGACACTTCATAGGAAACAGGACTGACATCCCTTTGTCCAGGTTGTGTCCAGCCTGGTTCCTCAGGAAATATTATTTTTTACTTGGCCTTCCAAGTAAAAACCCTTTTTATTGCACTTCTAAATAAATTCTGCATTGCATGTAAAAATATTTTTGGATTCATGTTTTTTCATTATAAGACTTTATGAGCTCATCCTATTCTTAAATTTGTCCTTCCTTCTCCAAAACCCTTCAATAAAAACTGCTTCCATTCTCCTAAAGTCGTTGCTGGTGGTGACTTATTCTGACCTCCTCACGTTACGGTAAGGTCAGCGGGTTGTTCGGTTTGTCTGAGTGGAATCGTGTTCCATCCATCCTCTTTATTTCTATGATCCATACTTTGCAGCAGGTTGGTTCATATACTTCAGGTCAGTTGGGGAGAGTTGGGATACTGCTGATGCCTTTACAGCCCTAAAATCTGACCCAATGTGACACTTGAAAGTAATTTTTGTGATAAATCATGGTTCCATACATCTTTGGACTGTAGGAAGTGGCTGCAGTCCCTCCAGTGAGTCCATGAGAAAATGTCCAGCACCAGGCGTCAGTTTGGACGTTAAAAATCGACATTTTTGTCCTGATCATCTTGGTCCTCAGTGTTTTGTGTAGCTGGTAGAACTTGTTTGAAACTGTTCAAGATTTGAATATAAGTTGTTTTAAATTCAATATTTCCCCACGTGTAACCTCTGGTCTGTGACTCTGCAAACAAATCTCTTTTCTCATTACATTTGAGTGATTGAAATGATCCATACTTAAAGGTCAAGGAACTATCATTGCCACATTTTCCATGCAAAATGTTACTTAGAATTTTGAAAATTGCAAATCAGCTAAATGACCTGAGGTTTAAATTCACTGGCTGCACAGAGGAAAAGTTTAGATGCTTGCATTGTGTGGAGTTTAAAACATGAAATTAAAAACACTTCATTCCATCCTGAAAAAAAATATTTTTCATGACTGAAGAAATCATATGCTAGGAAAATCCATCTCTGCGTTCTGTTTGAGTCGACTAAAATGTAGTAAGATTTAGTCATCTAAAATTTGAAAAGATCTTAAAAGGGGACAAAAATGTGACTAAACAAAATTTTTATCTGCTGTGATAAAGACAAAAAACAGTTGTATCTATCTAGACAAAAATCTAGGAGATACAGATGAACACTAAACATGCTAAAAATAGTATTTTATAGTCATAAACTTGGTGAAGCCCAACCCACCATGATGGAACCGTGAACATTATCAAGTCAGTCAGCTGGTGTTTCATTAGACTATTACAGATTCATTACAAAGACGTCAGATCCCACTTTTATATAACAAACATTCACAATCAATAAACTAAAACATTTCATCATTTTGACGAGGCTTGATTGTCAAATTAGAAGTGCAGTTTTTGAAATAAACATCTTAAAGCATACTTTTTATTTAGCCCTGCATTCCTGTATGAAAAAGGTTTTATTATTGATCTAATGTGTTTACTGGAAGTGGGAAAATCATCATAATTAACAGAAGTAAAGGCTTTCAAACATTCAGCAGTGTGTGTTTAATCTATATGATGCGTTTCACTTAGTGATGAAGTTCCAGAAATAAATGATTTTTTAAATAATATTCTAATTAACTGAATGAGTCTTTGTAGTCAAACCACAGTTTTTTTAATAACTACCTGTAAGTTATTGATTATAACAATTACTTCCGGTTAAACTGACCTTCTTTATATTCTTTAAAATAAGTCAAATTTATGGGAAAGATAAACGTCTCCATATTGTTACAGGCCTGTTTGCGTTTGCTTTTTCTAGATGAAAACAACATCAGCATCGTTATACAGAGGACCTTTCTTCCTGTCCCCAACATACATTACAGATATTATATAAAGATACATCAGAAATATCACGATTCTTCAGCTTATTTATTCCTGTCTCTCATTTTTATTTAAATTTTTTTTTCACCTTAGGCAGCTTTGGCACCAGCAGTTCCTCCATGATTAGTTTCTTCCTCTCCAGATCAGATCTGCCATGTGAAGAACGCATGGCAGGAAAAGTGGCGACTGCTACAATGAAACAATTGCTCTGCACTCTGGATGGCGTCGGTGCATGTTTGCCACAGAGGAAGGTGGATTGACGTCAAAATGTTGACAAGAGACTGAGATCCTCAAAGACGTTCTGGGGGAGAATTCCAGCAGAACAATTCATGGCTTTGTCCTTCTCTCATGCTGCGCGCCGGAAAAAGCTCTTCATGATCCCATAAATATGTTTTTGACAGCTTTATGGAGCGACTCCACATATCCAACGTGGTGCAGCGTTCAACTTTGGAACATACGCAATTGAAACCAGATGTTTACAAATACTTTTCCCCCCTTCTTTTTTCTGTCTGAAGTTAAATCAGACCAAACTTGTCTTGTTTCAGGTCAGTTAGAATTACCAAAATCATTTCCATTTGCCAATCGCCACAATAATGAAAGAAAGAATGTGAGAGAGATTTATTTGTTCAAAATTTACTATACCTTTAAAATATAGGGGACATTTTGGTATCACTTTATATGAAGGAGTGTTCATAAGACTGACATGACACTGTCATAAATGTGACATAACTCCTGCTATGAACATGAAGAAGTCTTTATGAATGTTTATGACTGTGTCATTTGGTAAATAATGACACTTTTATTGCAAAGTTGCTTTAAAATTTGCATTAAAAGTCAGATAAAAGTGCCATCTTCTAATTAAAGTGTCATTATTTACCAAATAATTTAGCTGCCATATGCAAACGCTGCATAATGCAGAATTTGAGAAAATTCATATGAATCTTGTGAGATTGCAGTTATTTTGGGATGGTAGAAATCATTTTTCTTCACACCAAACAGCTGCAAAAAAACAAACTTCTCCATATTTAATCATAGTGGCGATGCAGTTAGCTACAGCAGGTAAGCTGTGCTTGACCTTTACACTAAAACTCAATTTAAAAACTGTCTATTTAACCCAGACATGTCATTTTACACTGAGAAATCATAAAGTCATACTTACCAGTATTGCTGGTTTAGCTTCTAGTATAAATATCTAAATACATTTGAAATGAGACAAAGTTAACTTACAAGTAACCTTTCAGGAAGAAACAGGAGTTTGTTTTAATTCAATAATTACTTAATGTTGATGAAAAAGTATTAGTTCCATTTCCAGATTATTTCATTTATAACAAGTACTTTTTTTTAATATTACGGAGTTATTGACTTAAAACAACCATATTTTATATGCATAGTTTTTTTTCACATTGCCTTTAAAACAACAAAGAGCAGTGCTCATTTGTAACACAGCATTACTTTACTAAGGAATCATGTGTGTGATTGTGTGAATATTTGTGTGTTTAAAGCAGCCAATAGGAGGAGGAGGCTGAAGCTGGCTCCACTTTCCCTGAAGGGAAATGGCTCCACAGAGGGGTTTATAAACCCATCGTTGTGTTTCCAGAGCCGCAGTGAGGAAACAGCTGGCCTACATGTGCCGGGAAACTGGCTTGTTGTGAAATGTGTCTGCAGTGTTAAATCTGCAAGTTGCTGCAGGTTATCTTCCTACTTAGAGAAAGATTTTAACAGAACTCGACTAACAGCTCATTGTAATCTCTACTCTTGGACAGCCTTGTAGCTTATCGACAGCGATGTACAGCAGCGGCTATTCCCAGGTCAACAAGTTCAGTCCGGAGGCTCAGAAGAAGATGCAGTACCGCTCGAAGGGCAAGAGTTGTGGCTACTACATGCGCATCATCTTCTTCTTCTCGTCTCTCATCCAGTCTCTCATCATAGTCAGCCTTGTGCTGTTTCTGATCTACGGGAACGTGAAGGTCTCTGCCTCTTCGAATCCCGACCAGGACCTGGAGAAGAGGTTCAGCCAAATCTCCATTGAAAACGTCGCCCTGCAGAACCAGAGGAAGAACCTCACCAACCTCCTGAACGCCACCCTCACTGAGAAGGCTAAGAACGACTACGACCTGGCTCACCTGAAGAGCTTAGTCAACAAGTCCATCGAGATTTTCAAGTACCATATCATGGAGATGGTAAGAAAGATAGAGAACACACTGTTAACTCAAACATTTTGGTGTAAAAAAAAAAAAAATAATAATAATAATAATAATAATAATAATAATAATAATAATAATAATAATAATAATAATAATAATAATAATAATAATCAAATAAAATAAAAATAAGAACTGTTTAACACAACTGAGCCTATGTAGTGTTTCTACAAAAACCTGAACATACGGCAGAAAGCAATGCATTCTGGGTTATATTCAGAGTAAGACGTTCTGCACAAACAGTTTGCAGCAGTATTTCTCAAAAGCTTGTGGAGGAAAATTGTTGAGGAATCGACATTTTCATCTTATTAAAGTGTCTTTCAATAAATATCCAATACCACTCATGCCTTTTATAAGCCAGCAGTTTTCTAAGGGCTTTGGGAGATTTAGGCAAAAATACCATTTTTCTTTCCTGCATCAGGCTCTTTGAATAATCTCTAGTATTTCAGAAAATCAAAACATCCATTAAGGACTTTAGGATGTAGTAAATGCAGTAAATGTAGGATGTTGTATGTCCAATCATTTGTTTTACTGTCTGTGTATTATTCTTGGTTTTATTTCTGCCTGTTGTCTTGGCCGGGGCTCTCTTGTAAGATTTCTGATCTCAGTGGGGCTTCTTGGTTAAACAGTAATAATAATAATAATATTTCATGTATACTTTTAATGCATTTGGCACACAGAGGAATTTTGGGCTGAGGTAGGAAGGCAGTGGGGTTTCCCACATGCCACCTCCAGCCCCACTTTAAATGCATCTTTCTCTCTGTTGTGAGCTGATTCCACATGTAGCTTGTTCCACTATTGGTCAGTCTGACTACTGTAGTTTATTGGTTGATGTATTTATTGTCTTGTCAGCTCCACTGAAAGCTGTTTCTACAGTGTGTTTAAATATGCACAGTGAGGAAACAAGAAGGTGTTCCAACATTAGGAACGCGTAGCGGCGTATCCACACATCTACGCACAAACAACAACATAAAAGAGGAAATGCATTTATTTTCCATGTTTCTGCAGGTGTTTGTGTGTGTTACTCAGTATTGTGTTTAAGGGAACAGAACTTTTCATCCAGCTGAATATTTTTTGTTGAGTTGTTTGACAAAAGATAAAAGAAAATGTAATTCACAAGATCAGATCCAAATCCAAAATAAAAATGATGTGAATGCCTTCCATCATTCTTTGAAAGGGCCTTAAATATGTCCTAATTTTCTTGACTCAAATCGACCAGCTTGGGCTTGAGGATTTCCTTTCTGCTGATTTTTACAAATCAGTGGCTTCTTTCACTTTAAAATAAAAAAGTCATTCATTTTAATAGAGTTTATGTTATAAACCGCTTTTGTTCCTCTCCTTTTTTCAAACAATGTTTGTCTTTAATTTTATGCGAAATTGATTCCTATTATTGAATTAAGTTTAAATTAACTTTAAATGCATTGCAATGTATTATACATGTGTTACATGTAATTATAGTTTGTAAATACATGTAGTGTTTGTAGTGTTGGTCACACTTTATTTGAAGGGGTTTGCATAAGACTGACATGACACCGTCATAAACATGACATAACAGTCATGAACATGAAGAAGTCTTTATGAATGTTTATGACTGTTGTCATGAAGGTCATTCGGTAAATAATGACACTTTTAATGCAAAGTTGTTTTAAAAGTTGCATTAAAAGTCAATTAAAAGCGTAACCTTTGCATTAAAGTGTCACTATTTACCAAATAATTCAAAGATGGCATTTTTAATGCAACTTTTAAAGCACCATTGCATTAAAAGTATCATTATTTACTGAATGATCTTCATGACAACAGTCATAAACATTCATGAAGACTCCTTCATGTTCATAATAGGTATTATGTCATATTTATGACAGTGTCATGTCAGTCTTATGCACAACCCTTCAAATAAAGTGTTGCTGAACATGGGATATGGGATTCCTCTTTTTTGACACCTCCTCAGAACCTGATTTTATTTGTATTAAGGTGAAATTTCAAGAAGGAACTTGAAAATATTCTTTGCACTTTAGTTATTAATTATGTTAAATCCTGTCTGTTTTTTGGACGTTTAAGTTCAGCAAAATCACCTTTGTGACATTAAACTGTGACATTAAAGAAAAATGTTCAACTTTGACTGCAACATTTGGAAAATAGTGCTGCAAAATATTTTGGGCCACAACAATCTAAAAAAAAAACCCAAAAAAATCTTGACATCCTGGAGTGACTGATGATATTTTAATAACAATCCTTCATAGACTGAGAGACTAATGGCTTGTTTCTTACTCTTTAAACAGGATGAATGCAAAGTAGAGCAGATGAAATGCAGGATGCAATGCATGACAACCCGCACTCTGAGTAAGTATAATACTTATTCCAACTCAAAATGTTTTACTCAAACCCAAAATAAAAATACCATTCAATGTCACTCTAATCTCTGTAACTGCAATTATTCACTGATTTTTTGTGTTTAAAGCTATCCAGCCTCCTGGGGTCTGTAACTGTGGGCTGCTGACTGAGCAAATGAAAATGAGACTTCAGTCTTTGGATTCCAACTTTACTGCAACATCGAGGTCAATGACTCTAGAAAGGGAGCAGATTGCTAAAGAGAGGGACAACCAGCTCCGGGAAGCTATCCGTCTCAGGAGAGAAAAATCCATTCTGGAAAAAGAGCTGGACCTCTTCAAGCAAAACTCTAAGAACGAGTTTTCCCAGTTGCTGGCTCCTGTATCCGACGTTTCTAAGGCTTTCCTGGAGAAGATCGAATCTCTGTTCCCTAAGCACATCGCATTCCAGCTCACCTGCTCAAAACAGAAGGAGCACCTGGAGCAGATCCACACCAACTGCACCAGTCTGTCCCGAGATGTGGAGAACAAACTGCAGAACTACCTGAACATGGTCGGAGATCAGCTGTCAGACATGCAGATCGAGAACACCCGCCTAAAGGCAGAGAACTGGAGGCTGTCTGAGGACTACCGCGAGGTCATCCGAAATCGCACGGGCATTTTGGAGCAGCACAAACACAGCAGAGAAGAGCTTCAGTGGAAACACGATCAGGAGAAGGAGAGACTCCTGATGGACAAGATGAAGCTGACTAACGACAATAATGACCAGCTTCAGCAACTGAAGTACAAAGACTTAGTTATGGATGACCTGAAAGGCAAATTAAAGCAACTCAACATGTCATGCATGCCGAGGGTAAGAATCACCACTCAGGAGTGTTGTGTAAGAACAGCTGAAGACTCCATGTTTGATGAAACAGAGAGCTGAACCTGGGTGCCATTATTGTTGTCCCTGCATTGTTTTACTGGGAACTCACATGTTCATTTGCTGCTGTCTTTTTATTTCAGAGTGGATTTGGTGGATTCCCAGGAGGGGGCTTGGGCTCAACGTTGAGCATACAGAACCCATTTGGGACTGGCTTGTCAGGCGGTGGCGGTTCCAGCTATTCCCCTTTCAGTTCTTCCAGTTTAGGTCAAAGTAGAACAGGAACAGCTGGGTCAAGTCCAAGCCAGAGTAGTCCTGGGTCAGGACTCAATAGGGCTGGATCCACAGGAGCAGGTTCAGCAAGTTCAACCCTCTCATCCTATGGGTCAAGGTCAAGCCCCGGTAACACTGGGCCAACATTTAATCAGCCAGGATCAGCTGGAGCAGGCTCAGTAAGTTCAATCTTCCAGCAACCCAGGTCAAACCCAAGCCTGAGCGTTGGTTCAGGAATTAATAGACCCTCAAGCCCGGGGTTGCTTGGGTCAACTCTTGGCTCAAGCGGGACACAACCAGACAAACTAGCAGAGAGTGGGAAAAGCCTGTCATCCTTTGGGTCGTCAGTTGGGTCTTTGGGATCCAGACTAAACCAAGGTTCAGCTGGGATGGGTTTAAACAATCCAGCTTCAGGGGGGAAAAGCTCACCAGGCTATGCTTTGGGGTCGTCATCTGTGTCGAGTGGGTCTGGTAGCTCAGTCGGTAAAACCAGTTCATCACCATCTTTGTCTTGGATTGATCTTGGTCTTGGGAGCAGCAATTCAGGGCTAGGTAAGACAGGAAGTGTGCCAGGGAAACCATCTACTGGAAGTGGGAATGTTGGAACCGGGTCTGTGTTTGGTGGAGGAAGAACAAGCGGACAGGCGGGTGGTTCAGGTAAGACCAACCCGCACAAAATGTTATGTTTTAGTTCTCTTTATTTTGTGATCCATTTTCAGGAGTATTTTATATGTAAACATTTTAGATGTTCAGAGGAACAGTTCCTCTGATGGTCTCCATGGCAACAGTCTTCAGAGTCACATTCTGGGTTTTATCCCAACCTTCTCGGGTTCTTAAACTGGGTGTAATCAGAAATTCGTCCCATTTTTTTTCCAGTAGTTTTAAAAACGGCTCGGATTTCCTGAGATAGAATCTACATGCAAATAAGGATGAACTCCCCTCTTTCCATAGCCTTACCTCATATCATTTAAGTCCAAATTATAAATAATACCATTGGTTCCTTCAAAACTGTTACTATTTGGAATACACAACTGATTTACGACATGTCCTATTCACACTTTAACATCACAATGCTCATAACAACCTGCAGCGTTTATTTTTCATGATAATCACACATCATTTTTCCTTCTGTGTTTGACCATTAGCCATCACCAAGCACATCCAGGACCTGCAGCGCTTCATCAACCCTCCAGCCCCACAGTGAGTATCAGCATTCTGTCACTAAGGGCGCAAATTAAACTCAGTTTTGCTGCCGAGTTCTTCATTGTTTATTTAAGGGCTTTTGGAGAATATTGTGAGTGTAAAAAAAAAAAAAAGAAAGGAAAAAAAATCACAAATAAAATATACAGTGTATTGTTTAAATAAACATGAGATGGTACAGTGTAACCTACTTTGTGAAGATGGACTGGGCATGTTAACATGAGAGCCTGAGCCTCTTCCTCCTCACATCATCATCAACAACAATAACAAGAACCACTAATTCACTTTTTCTCTTTGTTTTTTCCTTTCAGGGAGAAGCAAGATCTATCCAGAATGTTGGGCTAAACCAATGAAAATACATGTGGAGATGAAGTAAATATTTAGATGAGAAAGGAAGGAATTTATGACAGAGATTATGCAGGTTTCTCATTCTGAGCTCATATACAATGACTAGCAAAATGTCTTTAATATTTCCCACATTTTTAGTCATGTAACAATCACAAACCTCCATGTATGTTATCACTGTCAGTTTCTTCACATCTTGTCACTGAAATTATTGGCAGTTCATCTTATTAAAACAGATTCTGTATGGTTGAACATCTGGATACACCTTGGTTTAATGAGAGTAAATGAGCAAAGAAGGCTTCATTTTTCTTTCTTTGCTTTTGGAGTTTAGGTGCTTGGGGTGCAGTGGCAGACAAGTTATACAAAAATATGTAGTTTTTCTTTCTTTTTTTACTTTTTTTGCAGATTTTCAACATTATAATGAAAAAACTTTAATTAAAGGTCATTTCAACTAGCAACCAGTCAAAGTCCCGATTTACTGTATAAGAAAACAGCAACAATCAGCTACATCATATGCCTGTTTGTCTGATATGATATGATATGATATGATGATATGATATGATATGTAAGCCTTCATCCCATTCTGCAGTCCATTTACTAGTTACGCCGCTTTTGAAAGCAGTTGATTTCAGTTTATTTAAGGTCATCCTAGTAAAGGGGGCAGAATGCATTGCACACCACATTTCTCAGATTTCTATTTGTAAACGATTTCATTTTGAAAACCATGTAACTTTCCCCTTTATTTCATAGTTATCGTCTAATTTTTGTAGATATCTTACATAGAACTGTGCTGAAAACCTCAAGACATATGAACACTTTTGCAAGGCACTGTGTTGAATATAAAGAAATAGAATGTACAATACATATTTCACCAGTTATGTCTTCAACATGCATCTACTAAAATTTATTTGAAAGCTGCTTAGCTCTTTTTCTGTGAAAATTGTGCCACACATTATATTCATATATATATATATATATATATATATATATTTTTTTTTGTAAATATATGAAAATAAATAAAATAAACATCTAAAATGTGTCAGCAGTGATGTGCACCCAGAGCACCTGTGGACAAAAACTGAAATGCTCTGTTTTTTAACAGTGTGCTCAGAACAAGGAAGCATTTCTGGATTTAAAAGCCACATTTTTGTACTTTTACTCGACAAAATGTCAGCTCTTTTTCTGTTGTTTCCAATTACATTGTTAAAGAAGCAAAACCAACCAAGTGTTGAACATCATTAAACTTCTGCTTCAGACCTCATGTGGCTATTAAATTTGAAATATGTATACATACATCCTGTTTAGGTCGTGTCTTTAACAGCAAACTGGTGGCTGCGCTTTCCCCACCTGAGCACCTGAGCCTCCAGATGTCTGTCTGTCTGTCAGAACAAAAGCATGCCTTTGTAAACAAAGCTATTTAAACTATTACCCCATTCAGACCTGGAAATCACTGTTTGTCCCTTTTTGCGTCACCTATTGTGTAGCTAATTGTCTGCAAAGAGACTCCGTGGCCCCTGCTGCCACGGTTACTGGCAGAGAGGTTTAATCCTTCCATGGTGTTTATGTTTACCTGCCAACCTGTCAGAAGACAGAGGCAGACGGATGAGGGAACCTTTGCTCGCAGTGTCGCGTACGTGCAGGTTCCAAAAACAGCTCCACAGTTCTTCTCTGCCTAAAGATCTGGTTCCTGTCGCCCAGATGGAGCCACTAAACGTCTCTCAGGTTATTCAGAAACGAAAGGCAGGTGGCGTTTGTCACATTTTACTCATTAGATATTTGATTGTCATGTTTTGTGTGGTCTTGACATGAAATATGAGGGAGTTATTTTTGTTTTTGTTTAATTATGAGGACATTATTCTATCAACCCTAATCAAGATCACTACAAAAGCCCATAACCTTTATATATATATATGAAAAAGGAGGCAGATGAACAGACAAACATCCTGTTGGTTGCACCAAAGCCCATTTCTATTGTTGTCCTTTCGTATGAGGACAGCTCTGCCCTGTCCAAAGGATATCCTTTGTTTAGCAGAAACAGTTTTTTCCACTTTGGGGATGTGCAGCTCTTTGGAGAAGTAGCTGTGAAGATAATACAGGTCAACTGGGTGGATGCTTCTGGGAGTCATCTTATTAAAGACTCTCAGATAAAAGATGCATTCAGATCATTTCCACTGTCACCGTGATGCTCACTTGAGTAAGCATACTTCCTGTCGGCTTATCTCAGGATCCCAGACAGCTCCTCACATGTCAGCATTCCTGTGGATGAACAGCAAGGATTATGATTAATTATTGTTTTAATCCAGCAGGGAACAATAAGTGAAAGAAGTACATAAATGCTAACTTATCAGTTTGAGTCAATTTTTTTTGTTGTGTTTGCAAACTAGCAATGATTCAACCGATGAATCAAGAAAAAATAAGGAAAACATTAGAGCTGAAACGACTCATGGGGTTGATCATGATTAATTGAGTATTGAAATAATCGTCAAGGAATTTAGTAATTGATTCATTGTTTGCTGGAGTAAACAGACAACAAAAAAGGCCATTTGCTGAAAGAACAACACACTGAGAGCAGCAATCAAACCTAAACTGCAAAAATGTGTACATTTTGCTTTTAACATTAAAAAAAAAACAACTTTATCAATAAGTTCTACTTAGAGCTCATTAAGAGGCGTAATTTAACTTCATCAAATTCTGTAAAAAAAGGAAAAAAAAAAAGAAAACATAATCTCCAATCCAGCAGCTCCTGCTGTCCAATTATGAATAGGTAAAACCAACACTGATGACCAGATCAGCCCTACTGCTAAGACATTTAGAAAGAGCTGAGCTGTTCACATGTTGATGCTGGAAGAATTTATTTATTAAAAATGATAAAAAAAATAAAAAAAAGGATTTGTAGCTGCAGATGGATTCTTTGGTACACATGACCACTAAAGACAAGCATTCACTAAAGATATTTTTAGACAATAAAATGTTTATTTTCTTATTTAGGAAAGGAATTGTATTTGCATATTTAATGCGTTTCTGATATTGCAAAGTTGTTAAATGAAGAATCTGCAGAATGTGCCAATTTCCTTTATTCAATTAAATTGATTAATCGTCAGTAGATTAATTGATTAGTAAAACAATTGTTAGTTGCAGCCACTAGAAAGCAGCTTCTGATTATGATTGTTTTCAGAGTATAGATAACGGCACCAAATGGCCTGAATCACAATTATTCAGTATTAGGAATTCGTTTTTCTTTGTCTTAGGGATAGGGCCGTCTCTTTACGGGGGTAACCAGTCTGGCTTTCTGTCAGAGTAAATGGTCTTCTGAAGGATTTGGGGATGTTGAGCCCAAGGCACTGATGAAGAGTCGGGTCCATTGTGCAGCAGTCTGCCCGGCCGCCACCCTTCTCTTCCTTTGGCAGGATATTGAACGGATGGTTATGATTACGACCTCCTTCCTAATCTGGGGTTGAAGGACTGCTGCCTCTTTTTCAGAGGCTCCGAATGTTCACATGTTATTTGGACTTCTAATTGCATTTCCTCTCTGCTGGGACTCTCACAATCCAGTCCAATAGATGAGGGTGGAAGATAGTGCTGGAGACCACTAAGGATGGACAAGCTGTGGATGGGCGGGGCTGAGAGTATCCGTGACCTCCACCATGACCTCTGTGGACGGAGCTGTTCTCAAAGAGAAAAACAAAGAGCAAATTAGCTGCTTCAAGAGACGTCAGATTTTCATAGTTTCAGCTTCTATAAGCCGAGAAGTTGGAACCTTAACTAACTTCATTAGGTCATCATAACAAACTACAGCAACCCTTCCAGAATTTAATGATACACCGACAGGAGTTATTCACTGGAGGTTATGCACAGGAAAATGTTCTGAATGAACAAACCATCAGTATAATCAGATTAATAAAGAATTAAATGCATCAATGATTCTTAGTAGGTGTGATCACTTCTATATATGCAGACACTTGGGGAAGCACATCAGGAAAGAGGTTAGGGAAGCAGCGTTGGAGTTGTTTAAGAATTGTTAAAACAACATTTTAGGTTTATCATTCAAAAATACAAATGATGAATTTATTCATGCCTGGGAGGCATGAACCTCGACTTCCAGATGGAGCAGTATGTCTACAAGACGAAAAGCAATGTTATTTATATCATTAACCTTAACAATTAACCTGATATGTCCACTCTATGTTATAGATGTCCGCTCTATAACATAGAGTGGACGTATCAGCTGCTTCACCCTGAGTTCAAACTGTCAAATATGGACACAAATGTTTTAATTCCCGTTATGAAAAGTTCATGAGTTTGAATTACTGAATTATATATGTATTGAAAAAATGTTGAAATGATTGCCCTTGTCCTCAAATCTGACATTTTTGTTGAGCAGCAGCACAAGCAAATGTTATTCAATGACGACCTTTGACTTTGTGAAGCTCCAGGTTTGATAAATCTACTCAAAACAAATGATTTTCTTCTAATGAACACGAAGTTTAGGAACTTTATTATGTTTGGAGGCGTTGGCTTCAAAAGACTCAATTCAAAAACGGAATAAAACAAAAAATCATCAAGCAGCACCATGGAGACCTGTTACAGAGTAAACCTGGCAGAGACCTGAGGATCCTGGAAAGAAAACTAGAGAGAAAAGTGTCAAAAGGCCACAGAACAACTGCCAAGATGCTAATGAATGAGTTAACCAGATGGGGAATTGGAGCTCTGCAGGAATGAACTGCAAGACCGCAGAAAAACAAGAAAGACTTTCCAACCAGACAGGAGTGTGAGGATAAAAACCATCCATCCTGGAGGCGAACCCTTTGGTCCGATAGAAATAGCATGAAAACATCGCTGGTGTTCGGAAGATGAAGGCAGAGGCTGATGTAGCGTCAATAAAAATAAAATAATAAAAAACAGACTTTTGATAGCTATTCACAAACACTCTTCTATTTCACAGACTGTTCTAGAATCCATCCAAAACACAATGTTCTTTTTTGGTTTTTTTTATAAAACATAAATCATTTGTAGTTGGTTATAAAACCAACATTAAGCATTTGTTTGTGACCCAAAGTAAACCTATTATAATTTTATATGAAGTGAGTGTTAAAGAACATGCAATTTGTTTATTCAATAAAAATCTTGAAACTAAGGAACAACAATAATTTAAAATTCTATTTGTTATATTTGAAGCTAGAAAGAGGATGTTGCCAATTAATTAACAAAAGCTATTTGTCTTAAGATCAAGTGATAGGAATAACACAAGGAAGTTTGATTTTCAAAGTAAAACTATGTGTATTACTTTAAAACTAATGTGCATTCAGAAGTAAATCAGTGTGGACAAGAAGTTGAAAAAATACTCTCCTACAAATCAATTCATAACACTTTAAAAGACAAAAATTATGAGGTTTTATATGCCAGTGTAAACAATTAGAATGATGTTTGCAATTTAAATTGAAAAGTAATGTACTATACACAGCAATAAAAAATATTGTTTTGTGTGAGATTTTTTCTTCTTGTTCTCCAGAAGAATTAAAATATATATTTAAAAAAAATCATTGTCTTTAGAGGGAAGTGAACTGAAAACCTCTGGTATTTTCCTCATCATAACTCCCACAAAATGATAATGTCCTGTTGGAAAATCATATCTACAGCAGTTTCCTGTACAGATAATAAAATATTATTTCTCAGATAAGCTTCTGATAATTAGTCTACTGTATGATGTGAAACTCCCTTCTTTGACTTTTATTGTTTTCTTTGTGCTTGTTTGTCTTTTTAGGAGGAATTGATGCACTTTGACCTCAGACGCACAGTGTTGTTTGTGCTCTTTTTCTCAATCAGGGATCAGGGTTTCCAGTGCAATCAGATTTATCCACCAGCACCATAGCTCTGTGTTGGCTCTCTGAACTGCTTTGAGGGGTTGCAGTTGCCTCATATATGGTCACTTTATGGAGGTAATTTTACTGGTGTGACGAGCTGCTTGACTTTAGCAGGAATGAAAGCAGTGTGTCTTAATAATGTGCTTGAGACGCCGTCAAGCTTTGCTGAAAGAATTCAGAAATAAACCACTCACCCCTGCCATCTAGTGGCCATAGCTGTGTACTGCTATAACAGGGGCCTTTCTACAACATCATGGAAATAATGTGGAGAAATGTTTCATTGTTGTTTACTTTCACATTTTAGATGCATGTGGCATGTATGGGTATGTAGGCCATCTTTATTAAGTACATGTGCCTTTACATGACCAGTTCACAGGACGCAGTGCATGATTAAAGTGCATTAATAGTGTGAATATGATTATAATTACAGACATTCTGTGCTGTCTTTAAAGGACCAGATGTTGAAGAGGCTTATGGCATAGTCGGCTATGCTTATAATGTTCAGATACACTGTAAAAGAAAAAAAAGTCTCTAATTTACAGTATTTATTTTATTCATTTATTCATTCAACATTTCTGCTGAGGTCTGCTAAAGTGAAATGAATTCCATTGTGTACAGATTGGATGAAAATGCTTTCTGTTCACAATCAACAATTTTGCAGAGGTTTTACCTTCACTGAGTCACCAAGCAAGAAATGAAGGCTATGGATCTGCCGTAAGGTTGAACATTTCAACGCCTAGTTGATTATTTAGCCATGTTGGAGTTTACGTTGAAAATGGCACACACAAGTTTTTTGTGTGTACACAACCTCTGAACATTTCTTAATCAATCAGAAATACATTAGGCTTTTGAAGCTCTTTAAGATCCACCTCAGCTTTTAATCTGTCCTGCTCCCATCTCTATCTATTCCCAATATTCTTCCCTGCCACACTCTCTTCACTGTTCGTTCTTCCAGGTGATCCATGAACCGTCTGTTACTTTTTCTCATCTCTGGTAGTACAATCATCTGTCAACCAATCCATGCACAAGTCCGACCCAGACTTTGTCTTGACACCCTTATCTTTTATACTTCTAGTCTGTAACTTTTAACTTTTTGACTTTTGATTAGCATTCACAAACATTCAAACGTAATTTGAATGTTTGTGAGTGTTTACTTTTGCTTGATTGTTTAGATGCATGTTTATTGGTGTTTTATGTAGGTCCTAGAATTGTTTAAGTCCAACCTGCAGATAGGTCTAGAAATTGTCAATTGATAAGTGGACCAATAGATAGAGCAAATGTTTCTTTGTTTAATGTGTTACGCTGTGTAATGCTCTGTCCCTGTTTACACAAACAGAAGCCAAAGGCAACCATTTATCTCTGAGTGTCCCAAGCTACATACAGCCTGAGAAGGCCCTCATGTTTCTCAATAAATGTATGAACCACTGAGTCCAGTTGTGAGCAGCACTGAGCAGCTCTCAGCATTACAGGTGAAACATGAGCCCTCTGGTTCAGCATTCCGGTGTGAAGAAGTTCCTTAATAAAAATACACACTTAAAATAAATTGGAAACAACAACCATGATATCAACTTTTAAGAGGTTGCAAAAGGCAAAGTGGGTCTTATGAGAAGTTTTAAAAACAGCCAATGAGGAGGCCAGTTGAGGTCATTCTTTAATTTATGGATGAGGATGACGAGTCATTGAAGAAAAAGAATTCTGACTTTCACCTCAGAATGGACCAGAACTCCAGCAAACTACTGAGAGGCGCTTATAGAAGCAAAACCAAAACCTTTGACCCACGTCATACATTTCAAAGGTAATGCTACCAAATGCAGAGGAAATGTAAAATTCTGATTTGGAAGACATCGGTAAATAAATATCTGAGATTCTTTCTACCATTGTTATGGTATTCAACAAACAGAAATAATTTTGGTAACTAACAGACCAGAAACAAGAGAAGTTTAGAAGACTTAATGTAAGACAGTGAGGGGAAAAACGTATTTTTATTTGGTTAATGTAAACTTTTGTTTCCAGCTTCATATTTAACAGTTTGGTGGATTATCACACACATTCAGAACATGCGTTTTAAATGAAAAACGGATAATGCAGACATATAGCAAAGCGACATTTAGACTAGATTGATTTGAGCAAGAAATACTCCTACCTAGAAGAGACATGAATCATTTTCTGTGTGAACCTGTAGCTCGCGCTCGTTGTGCCCCGGTCTGTGACGTCACGCAGTCACGACTGGCGCGCAGAACGTGCGGCAACATGTTTATGTTCCTCGTGCTCCTCCCTCCCTCTCCTCCCTGACAGCTACACGCACCAGGCTGTCATTCCTACAGCCGGCAGCCATGTATTGACAGCAGCCTCCTCCGGGTTCTGACGGCCGTCTTCCTTCACGCAATGGAGCTTTTGGGCACCAACACGCAGGCGACGGCTGATGCCGACTCTGCGGCAGACGGTTGCAGCTGCGCCGCAGACGTCGACGGCAGAGACGGGGCAGGGGAGAGGATGGAGAGGACGGACAGGACGGACAGGACGGTGCCCAGCGAGCACCAGGACAGGACCAGCAACCAGCAGCAGCAAACCGCCGGGGTGCTCGGTGAGTTCCCCTCCCCTCCTCCCCGCTGACAGCAAGCAGGAGCTACGTGTTTGTGTTTCATGTGATTGAAAATGAAGATTTACAAGCCACCGCGCCGGGCTTTGTGAAGCATCACTGACGCCGCGACGATCTTGGCTGAAGGGTTTTTGGTTTTGCGTGTTTCCCTGTGACGGGCCTGCTGGAACCACAGGTGCATTCAGGAAACATGAGGCATGTCCCGCTGCTGCTGCATTACTGTAAAAAAAAAAAAAAAAAAAGAATATGTTGCAGCTCTTTTTGTCTGGAGAACCGATGCATTATGAAATCCTGCTCTGTCATTATCTGATTAGTTAGATAATCAGATAAAGCAGCATTTTCAGAGTCACTGAAAATGCTGCTGGTTTTGTAACCTACATGTGATTTGTGTGCTGTTCTGTTTGTTTGGTGGGTTTCTTTTCAAACTCAAGGGCTGACATAATACATATTGATAGTAAAGTGTGTTGACATACATTTGTAGAATGTATTTCATGTTAATAATTCAACTGAACTCAATTCGGTCTATTTATACCACTCAAATTTACCAAACATCATCTTAAAGCGTGTTAGAAACATATACATTTTATATTCAGCCATATTTGGATGGAATATGATTTTTATTTTCTGGATTTATCAATTTCACAGCAATTTATTCCAGTCAATGGTCATGTTTAGATCAAATATACAGGCTAGGTGCATCGATAAACCAGCCTCAGTTTCCTTTATTAGGAGAACAACGTTTGGTTGATATTTACATGTGTAACCGATCTTACTGGTTTTATCTACCTCTGTAATTAGTAACTTTCTTTCTATATTTAGCGACTTTTCAGACAAAAAAATTTATAAGGTGCAAAACACGACTCATGTATGAACCTATCTGGCCTTAGTCACAAGTTTGAGTCCCGGCATGGTGTCCTTTGCTGCATGTCTTCCCCGTCTCTCACAGCTGTTAAATAAAGGCTACTTCACCCAACAAAATCTTAAAAAGAAATAGTACTGACCAAAATCAGAAGGCAACAGTATAATTTACAGCATTTACACTGATCAGACATAAGATTATCAGCGTTGTTGGAAACATTATTCTTAGTAGCATGCTGGTTTTCCTTTTCCCGTCAAACCAGCGCTGACATCCTGTGGCATGGACTCCTCTAGAACCCTGAAGTCATGCAGCTGGAGCTGTGCTTAGGGGCAGATCTTTTACGTTCTGGGAATTGTCAGATGGAGCCTCCATGAATTGAACTTGTTTATGCGTCACACCCCAAAAGTTTTTGTTGGATTAAGACCTGGGGAATTTGGAGTCAGTCTTCAAACCATCCTGAAGCATTACCATTTAATGCCAGGGAGTATGATCCTGTTGAAACAGACCAGGGCCATCAGGAAATACCAGATCCAAGAACAAGTGTATCTGAGAATGTGTCAGTGTCAGAATAACATCCACATTGATCCAAGGTTTCACAGCAAAACACTGACCAAAGCATCACACCGTTTAGGCCGGCTTTCCTTCTTCTCATTGTGCTTCCTGGTGTCAGGTCAGCGACACACACATCCAACTGTTCAGGTGATGCAAAAGAAAACATCAATCATCAGATCAGGTCACCTTCATCCATTGCTGCAAGGTTCACAGCTCCATTGTTGATACGTCCAGGGGTGAGCTGGTCTGCAGACCCTCACGCAACAAGCCTCAGTTTATTCTGATACCTTTCTGTCAGACGCAACATTAACTTCTTCAGCAGTAGCATGTATGTTGGATGGGAGCTCACAATTCCTTCCTGTTGATTGACAGTCATCACCTGGATGCTGCTGCCCATTTTTCCAGCTTCCAACACGTAGAGTTTGAGAATGAAATGTTCACTAACTGCCTAACACATCCCACCCACTAACTGGTGCCATGATAAGATAAGAAGGCATAAGGATGGATCCATTCTAACAAAGAGGGCTCTGTGTCTAATGTATTCATATTTCAGTAGACAACAGTTCATATTTCATAACATTTATGAGCACTGATGCCACTTAAACACAAATATTATTCTGATTTGATTTGAACTTCACAAGCAGTTGTTGTCACAGGTCCTAGACCTTTTCATATAGCTGTAAGTTTTTAAATGATAACTAAAGAGTTGTTTAGTAGAGGTGCACTGATTGGTGTTTTCTGACCGATCACCGATATTTAAAAAACATGACTTGCTAATTCACCTGTTGGCTGTTGGCAGATACCAATATTTTTGTCAAAAACGTTGCTTAGTATTGCACAAAAAAGTTGATAAGATGGGAACAGGGCAGGGGGAAGGGAGTAACTATTGGTTTTGATTGATTTTCAAACCTTTATAGAAGATTGGTGGATAAGATCACCTTCACATGCAACTATCAGCCGATCACCAGTCTCCCAAAATAAAGGAAGTCAGGGCTGATTTTTGGGTGTTCCCATTAGTAGCTTAGCATTTTTTTTCTCTCATTAACCTGTATATTTACTTCTTATTTAAACAAGGTTTTATGTTACAGAAGCAAATTTCAAGGCAGAACTGTGACTTCCTTGATTTATTTATGTAAAAGCAGGTTTACCTAACCTTTTTAGTTTAAGTCTCACAAAGCCAAAATATTTGTTTTTTAAATGAGTATAGACATGACTATCCGTGACCATCCGTGACATGGATAGTCACGGATAGTCACTGGGACGGCTCCCAGCCTGAGCACGGACGGCTCAGGCTGGGAGGGATAGTACAGACTATGAGTAGATGGGTTTGATCATAAAAAATCCGAGCTCACGCAGACACTGAGAGAGTCACCTTATAATTCAGTGAACAATTAGGAGAGTGGTCAGTCACTGCAGCCACTGCTTCTCCAGGAAGCAGAGTGTGAGCCACTGAGAGCAAGAATGGCTGCAGGCCATGTTCACACACACATGTTGTATTTTGGGATTTCAGCTTTTTTTTTTTTTTTTTTTTTTTTTAAACTTTATGGGATAAAAAGCAAAAATAATTAATTAAAAAAAGTGGTTATAAGTTTAATTTTTGCAATAAAA